>JAMFLL010000162.1:0-57400 GCA_027475725.1 Pythium rhizo-oryzae | reverse complement strand
GATCATCCGGTTCGCGCAGACCATCCGCGGCGGCACGCAGGCGTTCCTCGAGGCCACGTACCGCGCGCCGCAGCTGAGCCAGGACGCCGACAAGCCGCGCGTGCAGCCGCGCAAGCTCACGTGGACACTCGACACGGAGCTCGAGGAGTCGATTAAGTATGCCGAGGCCAAGCTCAGCGACCTCATCCTCCAGAACGAAGTCGACGTGCTCGAGTTCACGAGCTACGGCAAGCTCTTCATCACGCAGCACAACATGAGCCCGGACGCGTTCGTGCAGATGGCCTTCGTCGCGGCCTACTACTTCCAGTACGGCGCGGCGCCCAACGTGTACGAACCGGTGCTCACGAAGCGGTACAAGCACGGTCGCACCGAGGCCGCGCGGTCCATGACCAAGGAGGCACTCGCGTTCGTGGAGACGTTTTTCCGCGCCGACAAGTCGCCGATCGAGAAGATCGAGGCGCTGCGCCGCGGCATTGAGTCGCAGAGCCGCGTCGTGCGCAACTGCGCGTCGGGCAAGGGCGTGGAGCGCCACATGTACGCGCTCGAGAGCCTCTGGTCACTTGAGCAGATGAAGAAGGGCCGTACGGCGCGCGAGATGGCAGCCGACAAGCCCGGCATCTTTGCCGACGCCGGCTGGCAGAAGCTCAACCACACGATCCTCTCGACGAGCAACTGCGGGAACCCGAGCCTGCGGCTTTTCGGCTTTGGCCCGGTCGTGCCCGACGGCTTCGGCATCGGCTACATCATCAAGAACGAAGGCATCCAATTCTGCGCGTCCTCCAAGCACCGCCAGACTTCGCGGTACCTCAAGAACCTCGAGAGCTACTTGCTGCGTGTCCAGGATCTGCTGCTCCAGGAGGAGGCCATCCGGTTCCCGCACTCGGTGGTGGAGAAGAAGAAGCGCTTCTCGTTCAAGGGCTACGGCTTCTTTGACGGCGACGTCGGTGCACCCGATGCGAACGCACAGCTGCTCAAACCAATCGCGGGTGTTGGTGTACCGCTGGATTGATCGGGGACTGGTCAGTCTAATCGGCTTCATCGTCGCGCACCTTGGCTCTTGACTGCCTGCAGCTACACCGTAAAAAATACAGTTTCTAATGTTCGAGTGTGTGTTACTCCCAGCTTCGAACCTTCATCGTAATGTGCTGCATCTATTCCCCTCACAGATCCGTGGAACCTTCAAACTTCGCGAGCATGTTCTCATAGGCCGAGCTGTACTTGGGTCCGACCCAGTACAGCTTGTGGCATGCGAGGCACTTCCAGTACTCGTCAACTAGCTCGAGCACGTTCGGATTCACAGCGTCGGGCATGTGCTGCTTCACGTAAGCTCTATCGATCATCTCAAAGCCCTTGAAGTTGCACACCGCGCAACGCGTCATCATATCCTCTCGTCGCAATTCGAGCGCGAAGTGTGTCTTGATCTCCTGAAACTGCTGGTGCGGATCGTCGCTTGAGATCACGAAGCAAGCGCCCGCATCGCGTCGGTCAGCCATTTTCTTGTCCCTCGTGAGGATGATGCGCTGCTCGCGCGCGGCGACGGCAATCAGTGCGCTTTGACGATCCGGGAACAGGCTGAGCTTGTCAACGCCAAGCGGTAATTCCTCCTTCTTTCCCCAAATGAGCACGTCGATGCCGATCGTGCGAAGCCAGCGACCAATCCGTCCGACCATCGTGTCGGCTAGAAACTTGTACTCAAGGGAAGCCCCACCTGATGGGACCTGCGTGCTTTCGTCAGCCTGGGAACCACCCACCGTGTCTTGGGCGCCGCCAAGATGTCGGTTCGCTCCGTTGCGTTGCATCGCGATGTCAGAAGTAGCCTTGACTGTGATGAGTCGGAAGAATGCCGTCGAGGAAAAGACAAGCAGCTGGTCGTGCGACCCGCTACCCGTGACCCATTCATCGTACTCCTTCAACATGATGTCGACGAAAATGGGGATTTCAGGTTGGTCGCCGGAAATTCGATGACCAAACGGAGGCACTGTGCCAGGCGAGAATCCCCAGATCGTTTCGCACTCCATCGCCGTCGCGAGCTTGATTTTGCGTCGACTAAGGCCGCAAAGTGTAGCGAGACGAGAGGTATCGAGCTTGGAGCCAGAATCGATACAAGCAACGCACGGCTTCTCTGTATCAAGAACAATCCTGAATAAGTACCAACCGGATAACCCCGTTTTTCTCTGTGGAACGTACCATCCGCAAAAAAGCAAATGCTGTTCACTGCGACATAGGCAGTGGGTTGCTCTTCGACAACAGCTAGAAGAGGTTCGAGCTCTTGAACAGGCAGGAGTGTGAGGACTGTGTCTGACTGTACAGGTAACGACTCTAGCTCGGCACATTTCTTCCAAAAGGCCTGGACCTCTGTGGTACAGATCAGGTCCTTCGACTCAATGACGCCATGGTGGTGCAGCTTCTCTTCCCACGCAGCCTGGTACTTCTTTCGGTATTCCACTGCGCCATTGATGGACTCAACGTCGTCAATAGGTGAGGAGAGACCGACACTGCCGGTCATATCGGATATTATGGTATCCCAGCTTGTCACGGCAGATTTGTCGTCAATGAGGCCGTGCTCCTGGCTGATAGCATACGGCTGAGTGAGTGATCGGGTTATCTTCTGCTCCATCCGTGGCATTGAGCTTACATGTAATCGCAGATCTGTACCAGGCAAAAGGCATCAAGCGCCGCGTATACGACTTGGCTGTGTGAAAGCGGGCGCTCATCCCAGTTTGAGAGCTGCATGCGCTGCGAAAGGGTACAAACCGTGTTAGACGCAATGATGTCGCAGGAGACGGAAACGACGCTGTCGTGTGCTTCCAATCTACCTTGTCCAAGGGTTTGCCCAGGATGAGTGCTGTCGCGTTTGATAGACTGTTGCCAGTTGTTGCGCCGAGAGCTTTCTGGACGATGGAGCTGAGTTCGGCGAACGGAGAAACGTTCCGGAATGCCGCTCTCTCGGGAAATGTTTGGTGAAGAACTAGAGTGACACTTTTGCCATTAGCGCGCATCGTATCAGTGCTGGGTGTGTTTGCTTTCGTACCTTTGAGGTCAGAGTCAAATCCGAAGCCAATTTTCAGGATTGATTCGGACGAAAACAGTCTGAGCAGGAAATTTTCAAACAAGTATTCCAAATCCTGAGGGCCAACAAACATCACGAGATCAGTAAGAGCTGCGGGTGCCAAAACCGGGCGGCATACACGTACATGCAGGGCAAGCAAGTCGATGATGAAGACCTTGGTTGCAGACGCGATTTGCAGGATGCTCGCGACGGCGGTAGTGGTAAGTGAACCCGTGTGACTTGCGATCTTGGTGCTGGTCGGCCGCCACTCGACATCAAGACCCACCAGTGATTGCTTACTTGAGCTCTCGCTGAAAAAGTGGGACGCCGCGAGTCGAACAGACTCTTCTGTATCGCAAAAAACGACATCATCGTCCTTGAGCGTGAGCTCTAGGTAGCCGTGCACCGGTAGGCTTGCAAGTGATGACGAATGCCCGCTGTTAAACATTTCCTCCATGTTCAGTGACTGCTTCTCCGCGTCAAAGTCAGCCATTCCCATCCGGTCTCGCGCAAGCGAAGTCGCGAGCCGCCACTCACGCGCGGCGATAAGGTGGGTGAGCAGCACAGTCTGTAGCGTCGCGTCACTCCCCACGTACGACAGCGCGAGCGTCCACTTTTGCTTCTCGATGAGCTTCAGCAGGGCGTCGCGACTGTAGAGCAGTTCGATATCCGGGAAGTGTTGCTGGATCCCGAAGTTGTACACGATGCGATGCGCCTAATATCTCCACGATTAGTCAATCCAAAGCATGCACAACCTCCTTATCATGGGCGAAAACCCACCCGCTTGAAGTCATGAAGATTGATAGCTTCTTCGACGAGCGTCTTGGCTAGCGCTATGTGAACAACCCAAGAACTCACTGTGAGAACACGAGGCAAACGGGGGAAACCAACGCACTTCCCCTAACTCACCTTGCCGTTCCGCATCAGTCTCGAACGTCTTGGCCACGAGCTCCGCCGAGCCCCAGTCCTTGGACTGGATCATCGTGCGCATGATATCTGCGAAGTCCCAGTCGAGTCGGGACTGGAACGTCTCGAGCAGTCGGACCAGGGAAGAGTGCTGCTTCGTGTCCAACAGGTTCGTGGCCAGCGCGCGGATAGCTGTGTCCTCGACAAAGTCACAGTCGAACAGCTCGAGCACCTCGACAAGCAGCTTGGTATCGACTGTGCGCGTGGCGGCATCCAGTTCGCGCTCGCAGAATGCGCGCAGCACGGCATTCTCGCGACTCTGGCGATGACACGCGTCGCTGAAGCGCTCGTTCCCGGGCGTCACCACTAGCTTCTTGAGTGCGCCCACCACGACGAATGCAATCGGTGCGTTTGGTTGCGTGCGCACGCGTGCCGCCTTCGCCGCGCGCTTGCGCGTTTGCTCCAAAGTAGCACCGGTGGAAGCAGGTGACTCGTTGGGTTGCTCCGATGGCGCGGTCGGCGGCGACTCCTGCGCCGTGGGATCGACCACGGGCTCGCGAGACAGTGCAACTACGAATCGCACGATGAAATCCGGGAACAGAGCGCCGTCTTGACCCGGTATCGCCTCCAGCGCGTCCACGAGCGCGCGCTCGAGCTGCTGGAACTTGCTGATGGTTATGTCGCGCTTCCCAGCCGTTTGCGGGTTGTAGAACGCGCCGCGCAGGCACAAAACCCACTCGTCGACGGCGCTTTCCAAGTGCAACAGAGTGGTGGCATCGTCCTCCGCAGCAGAGGCTGCGTACCGCTGGAAAGACGCATGCAATGCCGCCGGCAGCCGCGCCAACTCGTCCATGTTGCCGCCAGCCCGCGCACCTGCAGAGTGACGGTCATGTTCAAAAGTGCGCGCCTCTATTACAGCGCATTTGCTCTTACAGAGGAATTTACCTCCGACCGGGTTACCCAGGCGACTTTTTTACGGTACCACGTGTAACCGTAGTGGGGGTTACACCTCCACCCCTCCAAAAAGCGCGCCAAACACCGTGACGCCATAAAGCGCGCCGAGAGAAGAGATCCACGCGACCCGGGACGATGGCGGACGAGGAGATGAAGCTCGCGGAGGAGGAGACGCCGCGCTTCGAGGGCATTTCCTCCAAGAACCGCTCGACCGAGTCCTGGCCCTGGGTGGAGAAGTACCGCCCGTCCAGCCTCAACGACCTCATCGCGCACCAGGAGATCGTGTCGACGCTCAACCGGCTCATCGACGCGCAGAAGCTGCCGCACTTGCTGTTCTACGGGCCGCCGGGCACGGGCAAGACCTCGATGATCATCGCGGCGGCGCGCCGCCTCTACGGCAAGAACTACGGCTCGATGGTGCTGGAGGTAGGGCGACTGTGCTGTGGGTGGTGGCCGTTCTTGGGGGCCGCGGCGGCGCGACTGATGGCATTTGCATCCAACAGCTCAACGCCTCCGACGATCGTGGCATTGATGTCGTGCGCAACCAAATCAAAGAATTTGCGGGCACGAAGAAGCTATTCAGGTTCGTTTTTTGTTGCCGTGAAGTTGGGCTCCTGGAGCGAGTGCTCACGATCATCTGATCGCTACAAACAGCTCCGGCGTGAAGCTGATTATCCTTGATGAGGCCGACTCTATGACGAATGATGCGCAGTTCTCACTGCGTCGAGGTACGCGATCCGACTATTTGTAGGCGCCATAGCCTCTATGTCTGACGTTTGTGGAACGGTTGCGTAGTGATCGAAAAGTACACGAAGAACACTCGCTTTTGCCTGATCTGCAACTACGTGAGCAAGATCATTCCGGCGCTTCAGTCGCGTTGCACGCGTTTCCGCTTTGCGCCGCTCCACGAGAGCCAAGTCAGCGACCGCATCAAGCACATTGCCGAGCTTGAAGGGTGTGTTCATCATACTGGACTTGCATGCACCTGAGGGACGAATCTGTACTGACAGCTCCTGTTGTTTCCAGTCTGAACATGCCTGAGGACGGTTTCAAGGCCGTGCTGCGGCTTGGCCAAGGCGACATGCGTCGCATCTTGAACATCATGCAGGCGACGTTGATGGCGTACGATACTGTAGATGAGGCGAACGTGTACATGACCACGGGTAACCCACTGCCCAAGGACATCGAGCGAATGGTGCAGTGGCTTCTGAACGAGCCATTCCCGGTTGCCGTGAAGAAATGCGCGGAGATGCAGAAGCTCAAGGGCTACGCGACCACGGACATTTTGCAAGACGTGTACAAGTTCACGCTGGACCTGGAGCTTCCTCCCGGCTGCCGAATGTACCTGTACGACGAGCTCGCGAAGCTCGAGCACCGCCTATCGAACGGCACGACGGAGGATCTCCAGTTGACATCGCTCGTGTCGGTCTTCTTCATCGCTCGTGAGCAAATGGCAACTGCGATGGCAGTGTGTGGGCTAGAGTAGACGACTTTGATTTGAGTGAGAGAACAGAATCGTATTGACAGAGCTGAGCACATCTCTATCCGTTTTGGTCGCTGCTCGATTTCTATCTGATTCGCAGCTTCTTCTCATTGCCAAGCAAGGGCTTGATGTCCATGATTGTGAGCATGGATAGCGCATCTTGCACTTCGTACTCCATAACAGTGGACGTCGCTGACTTGACGAACCTCCCCGGTTCGTTCTCGTCCACGAACACTATCTTGCCGAAATACCCTTCGGTGACAATCTTGAGCTTCCTGTCAAACAGACTCTTCGTCGCACGCAACGTCTGGAGTGACCCCAGGTTGTCACTCTCCTCGCCATCTTTCTTCGGTTGGACCTCTGCGGCCTCCGTGGTCGTATACTTGGTCGAATGAACAGATCCCCGGCGGTGGTCGCAAAGTCCCATTGCAGTCGCTCGTTTGGCTGGGTACCGGAGCCTGGGTACCTCCTTCGAGAACCCATTCTCCAGGAACAAGTAATCACCGGCCAAGTTCACATGCCCACTCAAACCCGACGTGTAGAGCTGCTGGATGATGGCGCCAATCGAGCAGTTCGTCCGGCAAACCCCATCATCCACTAATGTGGTGTTGAACGGGTCCATCCCGAGGGCCTCGAGCACGATGAACACGTCCCACCCGACCAGAGCGAATCGCTCTTGAAGCAGCCGGATCACGCCGTTGCGCGTCACATATCGGTACTTCGTCAAAAGCGCAAGCGAGCCGATCAGTATACCCGTTCCCAGCAGCACCATAATTACGACAAACAGATCGCAAATGATTTCGTTGCCCCAGAATTGTGCGAGGTTCGGATCGCCTCCGTAGACACCTTGCTTGTACCACGGCTGCTTGCCCATGAGAGTTGTACTGCCATGGATCTGAAGGAAGAGGAACAGCACCAGACACAGCAAGATCGAGTACATCTTGTAGCTCATAAACAGCGACGTCGCATCCACAAGCCACTCGAGCTGCTCGTGCAACGATGGCCGGATCCACTTGAGAGACTTGATACTACGCAGCGCGAGTTTGCACCCAAAGCGGAGCAGCGAGTGGACCAAGCACATGATCCACGTGATACGCGTGAGTGCCGAGCACATGAAGATGAAATTTTCAAAATTCACCTGCTTGGTCAGCATCCATGTGCCCATTTCGAGCACGATGTACGTCGTGCGAATACTCACAACCGAGTCCAAGATACTGAGCGCGATATAGAGCCAGTGGTTCATCCATACGTCTGAGGCCATGAACGACGCGCCTTTGAACTTGATAATCCGGTTCTCGTTTTCCGTCACCATCGTCGCCGCGTTCATGAAGGGGAAGACGAACTTCAGCACCTTCCACTCCTTCTGAAACCGCGCACCCGAGGGCAAATACCGTGCCGATTGGACGCGTAGAATCGCCGCGAGCACGCCGTGGATGATCATGATGATCGATACCAATCCGTACGCGATCGAGATGATCGTGGCTACCCAGCCGCTATTATCGACGGCAAAGACGACCTTGGCAGCTTGGTCAGCCGCCTCAACTTTGAAGAGTCCCCACTTCCAGTCTGCATTGCGGATGAGCGGCTGTGCAAGGCACCGACTGGTCTGCACTTCGACGTGGTAGCTTCCGCCCGCCCAGTACGACTGGTGCACCATCAGATCGGTGAAGAACTCGAACGGCCGTTCTGGACGACCAAGACACTTGAGGAACGGCTCCCCGGGAATGCCAAAGTCCACTTCCACGCCCACCTGGATCACGCGATCGTCTTGAAGGGCGTCGAAGTTTTTAATGATGTACTCGTGGCACTGATGCTCGTCGCCGCCGCCGTGGATTTTGATGCACGTGTCCTTGTACCATTCTCGCTGGAAGTTGACGATGTGGCACTGCGGCGCCGAGATGCTGTAGAGGAAGATCTGCGAGCGTCGCGGCCCGTAGCCCCAGAAGTCGTCGTAGTTGAGCGTCATCATCGTCGAGTTCATCGAATTGACTCGGACACAGGTCGAGCGGTCCTCGCCGAGGTTCTTGGGGCTGCGGTTGGGTGCCGAGATGAACCGGAAGGACTTGCCCACCTCAACCAAATCCGTGAGCTGGCTCTTGAAGACCACGTCTTCGCGGATGATGTTGTAATTGACTGTGCCCTCGATCATCCGCGAGCGGATGTGGTCGTACCGGCCGGACACGGTAACCACGACCGGGTTCTCACGCAGACCCGTGAGCAGCGTGAGCACGGTTGACAACAGGTTGAGCGTGAGCAAGATAATCTTGCGTATGGACACCGCCATGGTAGGACGCACGACGGGGTATCACTGTCCCCTTTCTTTTATTTCTCTCCGCAAGGTGTTCCTCCCACGTTGCAACTGAATGCCCGAATGCCAACTGTCGTACGATTCGTAAGCTCGTATACAGGCAGCAAGTGAGTGGTCGCCAAATCGCGGCGTTACACAGCAGTGAAGCAACGGGTGCCTCTTGGTGCTGCCCTCATGACGATCCGAGCGGAAGGCACCGCAGCCCGGAGTGGCGACAAGACGGCGCGCCTCTTGAGGCCAAGGCATGGGAGTCACGTTGAAGACCGTAACCCCGCTAACTCTCGTACGTAAAGCCGCTCATGGCCTAATCCCTTTCTGGCGCTCTCCCTCGCCCCCGTGATCTCTGTGCGCGTCAACGGGAAGTTTCACGATCTTTCTCCCGGTGCAGCACTCGTTTCCAGAGGCATTCTTGTGATCCCTGTGACGGGCAGGCACCCAACTTCAATATCACTAAGTTCGCATTAAATTCGTACTTAGTGTTCATGCTGACGTTAGGTACGAATACGAAACGACACCTGGAATACACCATCTGACCACGGGTCTTCGCTTAAGTTCGACTGTTTGGAGCTGCTCGCCCAAAAAGTTCTCGGAACCAAAGGGTCCAGTTCACGTCACAGTGTCCCCCGTAATCGGCCACCCCACTGGACGCGGGCGAACAAGCAGCATGCACGGGCGGCCGCCGCGGCGCGTGTTCAAGCGGCAGGATGTGCTGCGGCGCTGGCGGCTGCCGACGCCGCGCCAGTGGATGATGCTCACGGTCACGCTGGGCGCCGTGCTGCTCGTGGGCAACCTGCTCTCGCTCTGGGTCGTCACGCGCTCCAAGCAGCAGGTCGCGCAGACGCTGTGGCACCTCGCGTCGAAGCCGCTCATGGAGCCACGCGGCATCGTGCTGCCTCTCTTCGACGGCATTGCGCTGCTGGGCATTTCGCTGATCATGGAGCTGCGCGCCATGCAGATCGACCTGCCGATCGAGGTGCCGCACTGCGGCGACCTCAGCGACAAATTCATCGACAAGCTCGCGCACGACGAGCAGCTCAACGTGCGCGTCTACGATGTGTGCGTCAAGGCCGCCGAGGCCTACGAGGTCGGCCCCATGGGCAACCGCATCCCGCTCTTCTGCGACGAGCTGGACATCTGCTACAAGCGCTTCCGTTCGTTCGACATCAAGATCATCGCGCTGCTCTTCTCGCGGTTCGAGGAGCTCATGATGCTGGACGCCGACACAATGTTTCTCCAGAACCCGATGTCGCTCTGGGACCTGGACAAATTTGTCAAGACCGGCACGCTGTTCTTCCCAGACCGCATCAGCTTCACGGACGAATTCCTCGCCGAGCGCGTGACCGAGAAGCCCCCGCCGGTGCCGACGAACGCGCAGGGCGAGCCGACGTCCGAAAGAGTAAAGAAGGACCTCCCCAACCGGTCTCGGCTCCACGAATTCATCGAGACGTTCAACCGTGCGCCGTTCCAGCGGCTCGCCAACGTGCCCCGCGCCACCGAGAACGCAGAGCAAGCCGTCAAGCACGGTCAACACAAGCCGTCGTCGCTCCAGGACCGCGAGAGCGCGTTCCGCAAGCAGAACGCCGAGCCAAGCGAGTTCCTACGGCACACGCACGCGTGGAAGCTCCGCGCAGGCCACCAGGCCGACTCGTCGCTCCTTCTGTGGAGTAAAGTGAAGCAACCGCGCGCGACCGCGATCCTCGGTTCGTTCGTCACGCTCCACCACGCATACCGACCGCCGTCGTACGGCGACAAGGAGTTTTACTTTCTCGCGTGCGAGGTCGCCGACTCGGACTACGCGTTCTCGGACTTCGGCGTCGGCTCGATCGGCGCCGACCGCCGCGCGAATGACCGCGCGCTGTGCGGCGACGCGCTCCACTTTTACCCGGTCAAGAGCCCGCTCGTCAAGGACGACGACGCCATCCCGCCGCTGTACATCAATAGCGACCACATCGCGATCTGGAACCCGGACAAGGAAGTGTTTTACCGCTCGAACGCGCGGCTCGCGACCCACTACCCGGGCTCGTTCGAGGAGAGGAACCTGCCGCAGGAGTGTCCGTTCGACGTTAAGGCCATCCCGCTCACGGAGCGCGAGAGCGAGAGCTTCCGTCGTCGCCAGAAGTTCTACAAGACCGCCGAGAGCTGGCAGCACAAGGCCAGCGCCGGGCTGAAGGCGCCCGCGGCCGGGAAGCGGTGAGAGAAACTTGGACACTGAAGGAGCGGCTATCGTAAGGCAATAGAGAGGACGAGCAAGCGCCGCCACCAAGGACACAACACGAGCCCATAGAGAGATGCATGACCATTCAACCATACGATCCGCTTGCATGTGATACACACGTTTGTACCTCCTGGTCCAAATGCCCTTTTCTTCCCGCATGGCCCGGCGGGAACCACGCCCCCACCCAGAAAGAGCCAATGGGTTCGCGCCATGAACCCATCGTCCCTGCTCGCGCAACGAGATTCATCCGTGACGATTCGCCCAGGGATTCGGTCCCCAGCGCCGGGATTTAATCCGCAAGTACCCATCTGCGCTCTGGTCACCGTTCCCTCCAGCGTGGCCCGCAAGCCACGGAGCCTGAACCTTCTCCCCTTTCCAATTCGACCGGACGACCGAGTTGGTCGCCGCGATGGACCGCACTCACCCACTCCGTGGCGGGCGTTGGACTCTTCGGCGGATCATTCTTCCCCTCCCCTCCATCAGCCTTGAGTCGGTCAGCTCCGCCCCTTCGTCGCGTGACCCTTTGATTCCACGGCACAGTCTCAGTTTCTCGGTCTCCGTTGCTCCGGTCATGATCCGCGTCCACCCTCGGGACGCCGCCGCTATCAAGGCCCCACGGCGCCTCGGCTGGTGGCAGCAGCGACTGCCGTCGCGGCGCGCGTGGCTCGCGGGCGGCGCGCTGCTGCTCGCGTGCCACGCGCTGTGGTTCTACGCGACGACACGGCCCAGCCCGCACATCGCCGAGACGCTCTGGCAGGTCGCGTCGGCGCCGATGATCGCGCCGCGCGGCATCGTGCTGCCGCTCTTCGACGGCATCGCGGCGCTCGGCGTGTCGCTCATCCTTGAGCTCCGCGCCATGGAGATCGAGCTGCCGATCGAGGTGCCGCACTGCGGCGACCTCAGCCCCGCGCTCGTAGCCTCGCTCACGGAGGACGCGGCGTTCAACAACGTGCGCGTGTACGACGTGTGCGTCCAGGCGTCCGAGGCGTTCGAGACCGGCCCCGTCGGGAACGAACGCCCGCTGTTCTGCGAGAGCCTGCGCGACTGCCACGCGCGGTTCCGCTCGTTCGACATCAAAGTGATCGCGCTGCTCTTCTCGCGGTTCGACGAGATCATGATGCTGGACGCCGACGTGCTGTTCCTCCAGGACCCCACGTCGCTCTGGGGGCTCGACAAGTTCGTCCAGACCGGCACGCTCTTCTTCAACGACCGCATCAGCTTCACGGATGAGTTCCTCGCGCGCCGCGTCAACAGTAAGCGCGACCCGAATCGCTCCAAGCTCCACGAGTTCGTCGAGACGTTTGACCGCGCGCGCTTTCACCGACTGGCCAACATGACGCCGCGCGACGAGGCGACCAGCCAGCGGACGAGCGTTGCCGGTCTCCGCTCGCCCGCGACGCCCAGCGAGTACCTCCAGGCGACCCACACGTGGCAGCTGCGCGCGGGCCACCACGCCGACTCCTCGCTCATGCTCTGGAGCAAGGCGCGCCAGCCGCGCGCGACCGCGATCCTCGGCTCGTTCGTCACACTCCAGTACGCGCACCGCCCGTCGTCGTACGGCGACAAGGAGTTTTACTTTCTCGCGTGCGAGGTCGCCGACGCAGACTACGCGTTCTCGGACTTCGGCGTCGGCTCGATCGGCACAGACGCGCGACCGAGCGACGGCGTGCTATGCGGCGACGCGCTCCACTTTTACCCAGTCGCAGACGACCAGAGCGACGGCACATTGGTGGCGCCGCTGTACATCAACAGCGACCACATCGCGTCCTGGCGACCTGAGACCGAGACGCTCTACCGCTCGAACGCGCGGCCCGCGAGCCTCTACCCGGGCTCGTTCGCGGAAAAGGACCTGCCGCAGGAGTGCCCCTTCGACGTGACGATGCAGAAGCTGTCAGCGCACGAGATCGCACGCTTCCAGCGACGGCAGCAGCTCCACCAGCGCGCCGAGGAGCTGCTCGTACGCATCGCCGCTCGGTAGTCAATCATCAGCAAAGCCACTTCAAAATCATTTATGTTGCCTCTACGTTGCGAGAATAGAGCTACGTTGCGCATCATCGCCATCCACCCCTGCTATCTGATCGCTCCGTATGCAACAACACAGGAAAGTGGGGAGCTCCAAAGTTCAAGATCAGCAGGAGGCCTTCAAAGAGTTCCAGATCCGTTCTTCGACTTTCCCCACGCTATTCTATCTCTCCGCCAGCATGGCCGTCGCGCCGCTCGCGCTCGCGAACGCGGCGCTGCTGGCGCTGCAGCTGTTCGTCCACGTCTCCCACGACGCCAAGCTGCGGCGCGTGCGGCGCCGCCACGAGACGCTCGTCGCTCCGGCGCCGCAGCTCGCGGCGGCCTCGTGGATTGTCATCTACGCGCTGCTCGCGCTCAGCGTGGGCTGCGACGTGGTCGCGCCGTCGTCGCTCTCGCTTTTCCAGGCGGCGCCGCACCCGAACCTGCTGCGACTGCTCTTCTCGGCCGCGTGCGTGGCCAACTGCGTGTGGATATGGACTCTGGCGCAAGGGTGGATCTACGTCGCCGGGCTCGCGGCCGCGGCCCAGTGGGTCGCGCTCTGGACACTGTACGTGTTTGTCGTCTTCGTCGCGCGCACACATCGCGCCGCTAGTGGCTCGCAGCTCGTGTGGCTCGTCGCGAGCGAGCTGGGCATCGTGTTGTACACCACGTGGACGTGCTACGTGATGGTCGAAACCGCGGCAGCGGCGATGCAAAAGTACTTCCGCTCATGCCTCTCGTTCGCATCCTACTCGACGCTGCTCTGCGTGTTCAGCCTCGTCGTTAATTGGACTGTCATACTGTACGAAGACTGCGCGTTTGGGCTCTTCGGCGTCCGGGCGCTCGTGACAGTCTCGGCCAAGAGCACGCGCTGGGGCAGCGCCGCCATCGAGCGGCTCCACGACAGCGTCCAGGAAAACGCCGTTCAGCTCGCTGTCATCACGGCCACGATCCTCACGATCTTGCTCTCGCTCATCGTCAGCCGGCACGACAAGAGCGCACAAAAAGAGTCCCAGAACCCTTAGAACCTCGTGGCTGGATTCGTAAATAAACCGGTCGCGCTTTGAGGTCCGTGTCGCCCCACTTCGCCGGCTTCCGCTTGCTGGATTTTCATTGCCATCCTGATTTGTGGCCGCCACGCTCGACATGGGCCACGGCCCACTGTTGAACTCCAAAGCCACCCACATCCTTTTTCTTGAAAGACCCAAAGAACAAGAACGGTCGCTTCTGCCTGGTGCGTGATTGCGGCACACGGCTGCTTCGAACGCAAGCAGCCTCTAGTCAGAGCTTCTCATCTCCACACGACTTGTGTACACGGTACAGTACAGACACTCACAGGCACGCACCTCCAGTTCCTCTACAAGTACTATTTCACCCGTGCGAATTGGTCGCCGTACTCCGTCGAGGGGACTATGAACTGATTGTGCGACTTGTCCACAAAGGACAGGGCTGTCGTGGCTCACTGAGTAGCCTACTCGCTCTGCACATGCGATGAAGGAGATGCGACGTGGGGCAGCCGTGTTATCAGATCGAACGGGTGCGATCTTTCGAAGCGATGTGGCCAAAGGTGAACCTGTCTGGGGTTCGAAAACCCGCGGATGGACCCCAGTTAGAAGAACAGCGCAACAAACATCCGCACACAACGGGGATGTTGACAGTTCGATCGGGCACGGTACACACGATTTTTTAAAATCGATTAAAATCGTTTAAAGCGAGGAGTGATGTTGAAGTGGGATGAGAGGGATGAACTGTGCATTCTATGGCGATTTGTCGAGCTGCCCGCTCGACGAGGAAGATGGAATACTCTTGCTCAACAGCCTCGAAAAGGAAAGTGTACACAAGGTTTGAAAATAGGCAGCCAGTCTCGACCGAAAATCCACATACGCAGTTTCTGAATTTGAAAGAAAGCGCCGACGTACGGAGAAGGACACCGCATTATTCCGCAACACGACGCAGTTGCGGTGGCGCATCTCCTGGTTGTCAACAGCCTCCGGCTCTCGGTGGTATCTTTCTTCTCGACCTTCTCGTTTCGCTCCACTACGCTCACGGTCTCCAATCCTGTTGTGCTAGTAGATTCTGAGCGCGTCGGTCCTTGCCGTGAAGGCAATCCCCGCCCCCTTTGGGCTCCGCGCTCAGCGCTCTCTCCTCCTACAAGGTCCTCCCTTGCGGCTGCCCAAGCACTGCCGTGAGCCCCGTCACCCGGATGCGGCTCATTCATCGCACTCACTCACTTCGCATTTCGCCTCACACCAAACAAGCAAGCGAGCAAGACACCCCTTTCCCCCTGCACCCAACCACCATGAAGATCCTCTACTCACTCGCATTCCTCGCCGCCGCCCTCAGCGGCGCTGCCGTCTCCGCCGACCGCACCCCCAAGCAGCTCTACCACGTCACCGTGCCAAAGGCCATCTTCGACCAGGCCCTCGCCACCTTCGGCGAGGAGCTCGACGTGTGGAAGGCGGAGCCACTCGCCGGCGACAAGGTGCAGGCAGACATCTACGTCAAGGACGCCACGATCGCCAAGTTCCAGGCGCTCAAGCCCACCGGCATCTCGACCCAGGCCTCAGCGATCACCATCGAGCGCGACCCGGTGAACACCGAGGCCTTCCTCGCCGAGCGCGCGCAGATCCGCGCCGCCTGCAGCACCAAGACCGCCGGCTGGCTTGACGACGTCCCGACCGCGACCTCGTACGTCAGCAACGCCTTCTTCGACTGCTGGCGCAAGCCCGACGAGGTCTTCTCCTTCCTCGACACTCTTGTCGCCGAGAACCCGACGCTCATCAGCAAGATCCCGCAGGTCGCGACGACGATCGAAGGCCGCAGCATCCCGGCCTACAAGATCTCGACTGGTGGTTCGGGCAAGAAGTCGCTCTACACGCAGGGTGGTATCCACGCGCGTGAGTGGCACGCTGGAAGCACAACGCAGTACTCGATCGCAGCGTTTCTTGACGGCATCAAGAGCGGCGATGCCGAGATCACGGCCATCTTCGACGAGTATGATTGGTACGTTGTGCCGCTACTCAACATTGACGGCAACCTGTTCTCGTGGAGCACGACCCGCCTCTGGCGTAAGAACCGCCGAAAGACCGGCACCTCAACCTACGGCGTCGACCTCAACCGCAACTACGGTCCGAAAGAGGTATGGGGGAAGGGTGGCAACGGTAAGACCTCGGACACGTACCCGGGCACGGAACTGCTGAGCGAGCCCGAGACCGCCGGTACCTGGGCCTTCCTCTCGAGCCTACCGGAGCTCAAGGGCGCGATCGACATCCACTCGTACTCGGGACTCGTCCTGCGTCCCTTCGGCTACCAGTACGCCGAGGCGCCCGCACCGTGGGGCGCCAAGCTCAAGACGCTCGGCGACAACGTCGCCAAGGCGACCATGGCCGGCAGCACCGTCAAGTACACCAGCCAGACAGCGGCCGAGTTGTACCTGTGTTACGGCACGTTCACGGACGCGATCTTCTCCGAGTTGAACAAGACGGCGTCTGTCACCTTCGAGATGGAGGGGAACAACTTTACGCCCGCCGAGTCGGTCATCCGCCCGGGCGGCCAGCGCGTGTTCCAGGGTCTCGTCCAGTTCGCGAAGGAGCTCGAGGCCTACTGGGCGTAAGAGGCACTACTAGTTTCATTCATAGCCTTCCGCCCGAGAAATAGTGGATAGCGTTGATGTAAAGCTCTTGCTTATGCAAATCAAAGCATTCTCTTTCAGATCCGCAAAGCTCATTAGCTTCCACCTCAGTAAGCAGAGGTCCACACTTTGGCTGTACCCATATCGGATCTCAGAAGACTCAGCTTCATCCTCGTGAATTGATTCCAGATGATGTTTTGGAACCTGTGGCCTGCCTGGTTACGGTACGTACGAGGAGAAGGATCCCCTTGCAGCCGTGTTATCAGATCGAACGGGTGCGATCTTTCGAAGAGATGTGGCGGATGATCAAGCTTCCTCGAGTTCGAAGATCCGCGGATGGACCCACAGTTAGAAGAACAGCGCAACGCACTTCCGCACACAGTGGTAATGTCGACTTCAACGTCTGCGTCAGACGGGAGACCCAAGCACAGGCGCGATCGTACCAGACGCCCAACGAACTTGAAGCTGGATCAAAGCAGCGAAGTGTGCATTGTACCGGTATGGGACCTGTCGAAGTGTCCTGTCGGCAGAGAAAAGGAAAGTTTTACTGGTCGAGCGAGTGCACACTGGTTAGAGAAGGATAGGCAGGCAGTCTGGTCCCAACAAAACACTTCGGCAGCCGACGCATTGAACGACAGCACTCACTGACGCGGGGAGAATGAAAGAGCGATGGTCTGCAGCCTGGCGCAGTTGCCGTGGCGCATCTCCTGCTCGCCAACAGCTCCGCACTCCGGCTCTCTGCGATTTTCTTTCTGTGCGATCTTTTCATTTTGTTCCAGGATGGCACTTCGCACCCACGGTCTCCAATCCTGTACTTATTCCTTACACTAGAGCTCCCAAGTGCTTGTATCCGTACTGTGAAGGCAATCCCCGCCCCCTTTGGGCTCCGCGCTCAGCGCTCTCTCCTCCTACAAGGCCCTCCCTTGCGGCTGCCCAAGCACTGCCGTGAGCCCCGTCACCCGGATGCGGCTCATTCATCGCACTCACTCACTTCGCATTTCGCCTCACACCAAACAAGCAAGCGAGCAAGACACCCCTTTCCCCCTGCACCCAACCACCATGAAGATCCTCTACTCACTCGCATTCCTCGCCGCCGCCCTCAGCGGCGCTGCCGTCTCCGCCGACCGCACCCCCAAGCAGCTCTACCACGTCACCGTGCCAAAGGCCATCTTCGACCAGGCCCTCGCCACCTTCGGCGAGGAGCTCGACGTGTGGAAGGCGGAGCCACTCGCCGGCGACAAGGTGCAGGCAGACATCTACGTCAAGGACGCCACGATCGCCAAGTTCCAGGCGCTCAAGCCCACCGGCATCTCGACCCAGGCCTCAGCGATCACCATCGAGCGCGACCCGGTGAACACCGAGGCCTTCCTCGCCGAGCGCGCGCAGATCCGCGCCGCCTGCAGCACCAAGACCGCCGGCTGGCTTGACGACGTCCCGACCGCGACCTCGTACGTCAGCAACGCCTTCTTCGACTGCTGGCGCAAGCCCGACGAGGTCTTCTCCTTCCTCGACACTCTTGTCGCCGAGAACCCGACGCTCATCAGCAAGATCCCGCAGGTCGCGACGACGATCGAAGGCCGCAGCATCCCGGCCTACAAGATCTCGACTGGTGGTTCGGGCAAGAAGTCGCTCTACACGCAGGGTGGTATTCACGCACGTGAGTGGCACGCCGCGAGTACGACCCAGTACTCGGTTGCAGCGTTCCTCGATGGCATCAAGAGCGGTGACGCTTCGATCACGGCCATCTTTAGCGAGTACGACTGGTACTTCGTGCCGCTTCTCAACCTCGATGGCAACCTGTTCACGTGGAGCACGACCCGCCTCTGGCGTAAGAACCGCCGAAAGACCGGCACCTCGACCTACGGCGTCGACCTCAACCGCAACTACGGCCCCAAGGCGTACTTTGGCAAGGCCGGCGACGGCAAGTCCTCGGACACGTACCCGGGCACGGCTGTGCTCAGTGAGCCGGAGACCGCCGGTACCTGGGCCTTCCTCTCGAGCCTTCCCCAGCTAAAGGGCGCTGTCGACATCCACTCGTACTCGGGACTCGTCCTGCGTCCCTTCGGCTACCAGTACGCCGAGGCACCTGCGCCGTGGGGCGCCAAGCTCAAGACGCTCGGCGACAACGTCGCCAAGGCGACCATGGCCGGCAGCAACGTGAGGTACACCAGCCAGACCTCAGCTGAGCTGTACCTGTGCTACGGTACCTTCACGGACGCGATTTACTCGGAGCTCAACAAGACGGCGTCGGTCACCTTCGAGATGGAGGGCAACAGCTTCACGCCCGCCGAGTCGGTCATCCGCCCGGGCGGCCAGCGCGTGTTCCAGGGCCTCGTCCAGTTCGCGAAGGAGCTCAAGGCCTACTGGGCCTAAGCGCCCTCTTGTCGATTTGTGTAGCCTACACGGAAGCAGTACTACGTAGTAGTGGATAGCGTTGATGTAAGGCTCCTGCGTATGAATATCAAGACATTCCCTGTCTTTCGGACCCCGAAGCTCGTTCGCGTCCACCTTGTGTCTCATCGTACGGCTGTACCCATATCGGTTTTCGGAAGACTCAGGTCAAGGACCATAAATTCATTTTGCATGAACTATTGAAAATATGGGTGGAGAACAGAACCTTTGGTTGACACACACTCGGCGAGAGCCAGCGAGTTATCAGACTGAAAGGTGCGATCTTTTTGAACCCGTCACCTTGTGCAACGCGCATCTCCCTTTTGTGACGCTCCTCTCACTCTTTGTTCTTCCGGATCCAACGCGCTTTCTCACCGACACCTCCCGCGTTCCATTTCTTCCAAGTTGCCGCAGGCGATATGGCACTGCCCGTCCAGTCCTCGTAGCATGTACGTGTGCAATTCCTCCTCGGGTTTGTGCTTCAGGACTCAACCGGCCAGGTGTGCCCACTTACATATTCCAACCAAGTTTTGCGCCAGCTCGATCTCACCGCGTCCACTTACTGGGCTGTAGTCGTTCATGGAGATCGTTTGCTGGGATGTGGCGTTCCTGGCGTGCAGCTGCGTCTTGATCTGAGTGGCGTCGCTTTGTGGATGCGCGTCTTCGATCCTGTCACAGGATCCTTCCAGACGATCCGTGGCTTTTTGTGGGTCAACCAAAAAAAAGGTGAAGCGTGTGGCAGAGCGGCAGTCCACAGTCGATCCAACACAGGCCGAGCGATCTTTCGAGATCGCCGACAGTGTTTGCCACACCCAAAATGAGTTGGAAGCCGCACAAAACCACATATCGGGAGTCTGGTTCTTCAAAATTCCAGTGAAATGATTGTATGAGGTCCCAAACCACTCCGGTTCCACTCATTACAAGTAGTAGTGTGAGTCACTACAGTCCAGTACCCAGAGGCAACCGTGCCAGAGCACGCAAGCCCACACACACACTGCTGGCATATTCAATCTCCAACAGGTTTTTGGGCATCTTGGCATCCGGCGTAGAAGCCCGTGCTCTCGCTTGGTGAGCCGGGTGCGGAGCTAACGCGCAGAGCAGCGCACTGGAACACTGCGCATGGACGCCACGCTGGCGCAGCGAACGATGTAGCACGCGACGAGAAAATCCCATTCGTCTTGTGCCTTGTATGCTGCTGTAGAAGCTCTGAGTCTCCGCTGTCCTGGCTATGTGCGATCCAGAAAACTGAGAACGACAGTGGGTTCAAGATCTCCGTGGAAGCTCGCAACCTGGACAATGAGTCTCACCAAAACGACTCAGTTCGAGCAGCTTCGTGGAAAACGAACGAGCGGATCCGCATGCGCTGGAGCCGGCAGTCAGTCCAGCGAACTCAGATGCCCAAAGATCGCGCTCTTCGCTGGATAGCGCCCACAGATTGGGCCACACGGATCCCGATGGCGTCAACATCAGCCTCCATCCCTTTTGCCGTCGTTGGGCTCTTGCGTCCTGTGTCGCCCCAGATGGAACGTCCAAGTGAGACGGCACCCAGAGCCCTCTACAGTACTCGGCGCTGGCTGTCTCGAATGCGCAGGGCATTCACCACTGCTGGAGTCCCAGGCTCATTCTCCAATTCGCCAGCGACCACTCGGAAGCCCCTACGGAAGCTCACCAACAATGAAGGTCTTCTCCTCGCTCGCGTTCGCCGCCGCGCTCGTCGCCGGCCAGGCCGTCGCCGAGGACGCCGCGGCCAAGCAGCTCTTCCACGTGACGGTGCCCAAGACCATCTTCGACACGGCGCTCAACAAGTTTGGCGACGAGCTCGACATCTGGGACGCCGCGGCCGAGGGTGCCAACATCAAGGCCGACATCTACGCCACCGAGGCCTCGATCAACAAGTTCTACGCGACGCCGCAGAGCAAGTCGCTGCGCTCGGTGGAGGGCGCGCCACTGATCCAGGTCGAGCGCGACCCCGTGGACATCCAGGCGCAGCTCGAACTGGACGCGGCCGTGACTGCGACCTGCACGGCCGCGACGCGCCGCCACCTCGAGGAGACCGCGGCCACCAAGTACACGGATAACGCGTTTTTCGACTGTTGGCGCAAGGCCGACGAGGTCTTCGCGTTCTTCGACCAGCTCGTGACCGAGAACCCGACGATCTTCTCGAAGACCGCCAAGGTCTCGACCACGATCGAGGGCCGCTCGATCCCCTCGTACAAGCTCTCGACCGGCTCGGGCAAGAAGGTCATCTACGTGCAGGGTCTGATCCACGCGCGCGAGTGGCACGCCGGCTCGACCACGTTCTACACGATCGCGGCGCTGCTCGACGCCGTGCGCAACAACGACACGACGCTCAAGCCGCTCGTCGACGCCTACGACTGGGTCTTCGTGCCCATCGTGAACCTCGACGGCTACATCTACACGCACTCGTCGTCCAGCGGCCGCCTGTGGCGCAAGAACCGCCGAAAGATCTCGAGCTCTACGTACGGCGTGGACCTCAACCGCAACTGGGGCCCCAAGGAGTACTTTGGCAAGGGCGGCGAGGGCCCGACGGCCGACACGTACCCGGGCACGGCGCCACTCTCGGAGCCGGAGACCGCCGGACTCTACGCGTACCTTAAGACGCTGCCGCTCGCCGGCGCGCTCGATATCCACGCGTACTCGAACCTTGTGCTGCGCCCGTTCGGCAACCAGAACGCGCAGGCCGCGGCGCCCTACGGCGCCAAGCTCAAGACGCTCGGCGACAACGTCAAGAAGGCCATCGAGGTGAACAACACGTACAAGTACACCAGCCAGACTGCGGCTCAGCTCTACCTCGCCTACGGCTCGTTCATGGACTCCATCTTCCTCGAGTTCGGCAAGATCGCGACGCTGAGTTTCGAGATGGAGGGCAACAGCTTCACGCCGTCCCAGTCTGTGATCCGCCCGGGCGGCCAGCACGTGTTCCAGGGCATCGCCCAGTTCGCCCGCGAGCTCAAGACCTACTACAGCTAGGCGGAGTGTAGTGGGAAGACTGCGTGCGTCACCAGGACGTGAGGATTGTACTGTGAGTGTGGATGTTGAGCGCCGCCACCCAAACGGCTTGGTCTGTTTGGGGATGTGGATACCTGTAATCAAAGCGGAAACGCGAAAAAATGATTTTTGGATTTTGGATTTTTTGTCCGTTTTGCAAAGGGAAAATTGCAAAATGTGACTCAAATCGCGAATCCTTGCAAAAGGTGACTCAAAAAATGAACGCGAAAGGGCGATTTTGCCCCTCGGTTCCGGATGCTACATGCGAGCTCTTGGCATGCTGTCTCCGGTATATGCTACGCGGCATCACGATCTACATGCCTGTGTGTCTTAGCACCATATCGTCTACTTGAAATGATGGAGAAGAGCTTCCGAAGATAGTCATATCGTGTTTTCCGCGCTTCGCTTTCATTTTCGAGCCAAGAATCGGCAGTTTTGGAGATGTTGAGTCACCTTTTGCAAGGATTGGCGATTTGAGTCACATTTTGCAATTTTCCTTTGTGCAAAACGTGAAATAAACCGTTTTACAGGAATCAGGAAGAGACAGGTCTCGTTTTCGGCGGATAGCGCTAGTGGCGCAGAGCCCGCACAGCCGTGTAGTACTAGGTGACTGACACGTTTACACGAACGTGTGCGGCAGATCGCAACTCGCACGGACCACCATCCAGCACTTCCAACGGACAGGCCCACGGACGGAGACCGTCCGGGACGGTCTCCGCTCGACTTGAGTGGGAGACGCGCAGGTCCCGAGGGTCGCACGCGCCGTGGCTCTCTGCCCGCTGGCAACTCCGGTCAGCAAACCCGCGATCTGAGTAACGCGCACGCGCGCACGACTATCCGCTTCGAGCTTCAACTGAGTA
Organism: Pythium rhizo-oryzae; assembly: GCA_027475725.1. Taxonomy (NCBI): domain Eukaryota; phylum Oomycota; class Peronosporomycetes; order Pythiales; family Pythiaceae; genus Pythium; species Pythium rhizo-oryzae. Next base: position 34,593 of record JAMFLL010000162.1, on the reverse strand, counting down.
ATTGCACCGCTCGGCTGGACCCCCCCCCCCCCCCTATCCACGCACACACACACACACACTCGCCGACCTCCTCATGGCGCTCGGCAGCTCTCACTTCTGAAAACGCCCCCGGACGCGCACATCGGACTCATCCAAGAAGACCCATGAAGTTTCCCCACGCGCTGGCGCTCGTCGCGGCGCTCGCTGTCGGCCACACCGCTGCCGCTGATGTCAAGCAGCGCTACCGAGTGACGGTGCCCCAGTCCATTTTCGACACTGCGATCCTCCAGTTTGGCGACGAGCTCGACGTTTGGCACGCCGCGGCGGTCGGCGCCAGAGTCGAGGCCGACATCTATGCCACGGAAGCCGCGATCAACAAGTTCTACGCGACGCCGCGCAGCAAGACGCTGCGCACGACCGAGGGCGCGCCGCTGATCGAGATCCAACCGCACGAAGTCAACTCACAGGCGTGGCTGCAGACGCGCGCCGAAGAGGCCGCCGCGTGTACGAGCCGCACGGCGCGTCACCTGGAGGAGACCGCCGTAGGTGCTAAATACACAGAAAACGCGTTCTTCGACTGCTACCGTACGGCCGACGAGATCTATGCGTTCTTCGATAAGCTCGTGACCGAGAACGCGGCCGTGTTCTCCAAGATCGGCTCGATCGCGACGAGCGTCGAGGGGCGCCCCATCCCGGCGTACAAGCTCTCGACTGGGCCCGGTAAGAAGGCCGTGTACATGCAGGCGCTGATTCACGCACGCGAGTGGAACTCGGGCACGGCGACGTTCTTTACGGTGGCCTCGATGCTTGACGGCCTGCGCGAGCGCAACGCCACGATCACGCCCGTCATCGACAAGTACGACTGGTACTTCGTGCCGATCGTCAACATCGACGGGTTCCTCTTCACGCACTCGCCCACGGGTGACCGCTACTGGCGCAAGAACCGGCGCCCGACCATTGGGTACCAGGGCAAGCCCGACTTTGGCATCGACCTGAACCGCAACTTTGGGCCGCTCGAGTACTTCAACAAGGCCAACGACGCGGTGTGGTCGCTCACGTACGCCGGGCCGTCGCCCTTGTCGGAGCCCGAGACCGCCGGCATCTTCAAGTTCCTCCAGACAATCCCGCTCGTCGGCGCGCTCGATATGCACACGTTCTCGTACGACGGACTTGTACTGCGCCCGTTCGGCAACCGCAAGGAAGAGGCACCCGAGCCATTCGGCTCCAAGCTCAAGACACTCGGCGACAACGTCGTCACGGCCACGCGCAAGAACAACCGGTACCCGTACATCAGCCAGACCTCGGCCAAGCTGTACCTCAACTACGGAAATTTTCCCGACGCGGTCTTCCTCGAGCTCAACAACACTGCTGCACTTTGCTACGAGGTCGAGGGCGAGGACTTTGTCGAGCCCGAGCGCGTGATCCGCCCGGGCGCGCAGGCCGTGTTCCAGGGCGTTGTCCAGTTTGCCAAGGAACTCGACGCCTACTACAAGGGATTGTAAGAGGATCCGGGTAGGTCTCCTCCGACTCTCGTTCGGATGAGTCTCCCAACAGCCTCAGACAAATCGCCGATCTGCGTTCGTTGATGAGCGTGGGACCGGACACCGTGACTCACAAAACGAACGTTTTGGTGTAATTCATGTTTAATTTTCCTAATCACGGAATTATGCATATTTCTCCTCAAATGCTGTTTTTCATGAAAGGGTATCACCCCAGCGCACTTCACTTCTTGCGGTGGTTCACGTAGCGCAGCGCGAGCAGCGCCAGGGCGCGAAAGACCACGGTGAACACGTAGAGGATCGCGACGTCGCGCCACATGGTGCTCTCCTTCATCTGGAAGACGCTCTCCATGTAGACCTTGAGCGTCGCGCCGGCAAACCGGCCAGGCGCCCCCTTGAGCAATTTGCAGCCCGGTTCAGGCCCACCGGGCGTCGGGCACACGGAGAACAGCCGCGCCGAGAGCGCCGCGATGGTGTACGTGGGCGGCGAGATGTAGTGGATCCACTTGTAGGCGCCCGGTATCTTGTAGGTCGGCGGGTTGTAGCCGGCGAAGAGCAGGAAGATGGAGCTCAGCAGCGAGCCAAGCGCCGCAGCACCCTTGGCGCTCGGTAGCGTGTACACCATGAACTGCGCCATGTACACTTGCATGAGCAGGTGAAGCGAGATCACGAGCCAGTAGAACACAAAGTTGGAATGGCCCTCGAAGCCCACGAGCGGGAAGAGGATGCCCGTGAAGATCAGCCCCGAGAGCAGCACGAACGGGATCTCGGCGAACGTGCTCGTGGTAAAGTACCAGAGCGCGTTGTACGTCTGCGCCTCGCGCTCGCGGTAGAACGACGCGCGCTCGACGGCGGCGACGGGCACAGCACCATTGAACGCGACGAGTCCGATGAAGACCGAGCTGAGGAAGATCATACCGACGCCAGCGTTCGCGCCCCGGTACATGTCGTAGTGCGTGTTGTGGTACATGAGCCCGAAGAACACCGCGAGGATCACGCTCAGCAGCATGCGCGTGAGATCGTATGTCGGCGTGCGCCAGTGGAGCCGCAGAGAGCGCTTCATGAGCACGGCAAATTGCGTGGCCGAGCCAGCCGCGCGCTTGGTCTCAAACTTGATTTCCGGCAGGTACACGGACGGCCGCGTAAGCCCGTCCTGGTCCAGGTCCTCCTCGAGCACACGGCACTGCTCACTTGCTTCAAAATGCGCCGCAAAGTCGACAGGCGCGACAGACGGATCTTCAAACGTGAAGCGGCGTTGGAGACGCGGCCGGTTGTGCTGCGCGTCAAGCGCGTTGAGCACCCACGTGGCCGGGTTGTAGCCGGGCTTGAGCGGCTCGATGCCCGGCACATTGCCGAAAAACTCGATGAACGTGGCGGCATCGTCACCGATTTGCCCAAAGAACGCCATTTGGCCGCCGCGCTGCAGCACGAGCGCGCTGTCGAAGAGCGTGAAGACGTCGGTCGACGGCCGGTCGATCGAGCAAATCACCGTGCGGCCCGTGTCCGCGACCTTGCGGAGACCATTCATGATCACCATCGACGAGCGTCCGTCCAATCCACACAGCGGCTCGTCCACAAACAGCACGCTCGGCGACGCAGCCATTTCTACGCCGATGGTAAGTCTCTTGAGCTGCTCCTTTGTTGCGCCTCGGATCACACGGTTCGCAATGGGCCGCAACTCGAGCAGATCAATGCACTCCTCGACGTGGACAAATTTCTCGATCTTGGAGATCGCGGCGTCCTGACGCAGTGTCGCTGCGAACTGCATGGCCTCGCGGAACGTCGCCGAGTCCGAGTGGATATCGACTTGGTCGCAATACCCAGCACATCGGCGCAGCGCGAGATCGGTGGCCGGGTATCCGTTCAAGTAGATGTCGCCACGAATCCGGCCCGTCGTCTTTCGGCCAGAGATCACGTCCAGCAGTGTTGTCTTGCCCGCGCCTCGCGCGCCCATGAGCGCGGTCATCGTGCCCGGCAGCGCGAATCCAGACACATCGCGCAACAAGTCTGTCTCTTCGCTGGCGTCGCCGCCAGGAGCTGGAACGGAGTACCATACATCCTGGAAGGCAAGCGTCACCGGCACGAAGCCACTGCACCCATCGCGTGGGATCGCCAGCGTGAGCTCGTGGTCCCCGTCGCGTCCATCAACCACAGGAATGCCAGCGAACGAACTAGAGTGCTGAGTCGGTCGAAGGCCATCGCCCGTGGGGGTCTTCGAGTGAAGGACATAGCCATCCATGGCCTCGCCCTGCACTTGGTCTTTACCGTACAGGCTGGTCCCACGACCATCCTCTTCCATGCGCTCACGCTTAGCCTGCTTCTTAGCCGACTTGAGATCCAGACCGATAGCCAACGTGTCCTCCGGAGTCTCGAAGCGCTTGTATTCCAGCAGCAATGAAGACAAAAACGATGACAGAACGTAGCTCGCAAGGAAGAAGAACCAGGCGCGGTAGATCCACTTGGTATCGTCATCGAGGTCGAACGCCGCGAGGCTGTACTGCGACATGGTTTTCCCGCCCGAGAGCTTGCAATAATCCACACCCTTGTACGTACACACTTGGTAGCGCGGCGCCGTGTACTGATTGATCGCGAGCGCTCGGATGCACCACGCGATCGGGTTGAGCCAGTACACCCAATGGAAGAACGTCGGGATGTTGGTCTTGGTGATCAAGAAGCCGCTCAGAAGCGTGAAAATCAAAATGAACACGGCCGCGAGCGGCTGCGCGGCACCTGCGTTCGGTGCCGCCGAGGAGAGCAGGAAGAAAAACGCCGTGAAGCACTTCTGGCACAAAAACAGCGTGAACAGGAACGTCGCGAAGCGGTCCGCGAGAGACACGTAGCCGCCCATCCAGTAGAGCAAACTGCCGTACAAAATAGCCTCGACCAGTGCAAACGGGACTTGCGCGAGGCACGAAGAGATCACGTACGACGACGTGCGGAAAAAGTTGGCTCCGCGCTGCTTGTAGAAAACGGCGCGGTTGTTCATGAACTCGCTGATCTGTGCCGCCTGACCCAGCGAGAGGAACATGCTGCATGAGAAGAGCAGACCGAGAACGAGCTGCGGGCTGGTGTCAAGAATCTGCCAGAACGTGGTGCCGTAGAGGGCGCCCATGAGCAGCACCATGAAGCTGCGGCCGATGATGAACGCCTTGTTGCGGAGACTGAGTAACAGTGCTCGACGCATCAGCAGAGCGAGGTCTTGGGAAAAAGTTTGGCGAAACGGCGTCATCTCTTCTGACGACGGGATGTACATGCCTTCCAAGTACTCGTGCGGTGTGTCCAAGTACCGGATCGTCGCCTGGTGGATCTCTGACTGCTGGAAAACTGATGCGAACTCCGACGGTGTCATGGGGACGAGGTCCGTGTTCGCGTTTTTGTACAGGCGCTGGCGCGGCGTGGCGAGCTCGAGCAAAAATTCGGCCACGTCCTTTCGTGGCGGGCACGTAAAGCCCAGGTTCTGGAAGTACGGGAGCGCGTCCGTGCGCGGACCGTGATAGATTGCGTGTCCGTCGTTCAGTACCATAACGTCATCAAACAGCTCGAACACCTCGGGCGACGGGCGGCTGAGCGCGACGACGACCGTGCGGTTAAAGTTCTGGGCCATGCTGCGGAGCGCCTCCACGATCTCGTACTTGGCCTTGGGGTCCATGCCCGAGCTGATCTCGTCCACAATCTGCACGACCTTGAGACCGAACGCCATCTCGCCGATCGTCAGACGCTTCATATCGGTCGGCGAGAGCCCCGGCTGGCCGGGTTCCCCGACCGGCGATTTTTTCTTTGGCTCGAGCCCGAGTCGCTTGGCCACAAGATCCGGCGCGTAGCGGTGGTGAGCACTCATGACCTCCAGCGCGTGCTGTTGGCTCTCGAGGTTGCTCCCAGAGAGCGCCTTTTTGAGCCACTCGGGCAAATCCTTGCCCGCACAGCACGCGTGGGCAAACTTAAAGGTCTCCTCAACCGTCATGCGGCCGTAGTGGACGTCGCTTGAGTCGGCGTACGCGACATACCGCGGCAGGCGCTTGTGCATCTGCTCGCGGGGCATGTCGTTGTAGAAGATCTCGCCGGAAAATTTGACGTCCCGCGAGAGCGGGAAGCGGCCGCTGAGGATTTTCATGAGAGATGATTTGCCGGATCCGGGGTCGCCTAGTACGAGCGTCACGCGGCCTGGGCGGAACACGCCTGTCACGCCCTTCAAGATGTCCTTCTCCACGACGTGTTGGCGCGACAAAAGCCGCTGGATCATTTTCTTCAGCGGCGTGAGCAGCGTCGGCACCTGCAGCGTGCTGCCCAGCACGGGCGGGTAGATCGTGAACGTCGCCTTGATCGAGAGGTCACGGAAGCGCACGTCCATGCTCGGGATGGGCGTGCCCAGTGCGTCCTCGACGATCGCCGCGAGCGTCTCGTGCATTGTGTGCTGGCCGCCAGCCATGAGCGCGTCCGCGCTCGCGAGCGCCTCGCGCGACAGCTTGGGCGTGAGCATCGCGACATCGCCCACCGCGGCGTCCTCGCGCTGGGACTTGGCCTTGGCGAGCATCGCGACGTCGTCGCCTTCTTCCTCAACTAGGCTGCTTGAGCGCCGGCTGTTGAAGTGCGGGAGCTGGCGACGCGTGATCACCGCCGGGTACGCGTTCGCGCGCGGCGCCGGGCGCTGCTGCGGCAGCGACGCCGTCGCGCTCGATGACGAGGGCGACATGGTCCCTCCGCTCTGTGGGGCCGGTGGGCTTGGCGAGGGCAGGGTAGGATCTGGAGTGAGAGCTGAGACCAAAGCGGTTCGCTATCGGCGCACCGGCGCGTCACTGGCGAGCGAGCGCGACCAAAAAACCTGCGCCGCCCGAGACCACTTCGTCTCACGGTGCAGCCGATGCGCGCGGGGAGACTTTCCCATGCGCGACAGAACGACCGTGGTCGCGACGGTCGAGGATGACACGCCGGTTGGCGTGCTTGGGTTCGCATAATAACCTCTAACAACGCATACTGCGTCACTTGCTCGCTGTCGAATATTCACTTTCTGAACGGTAAATATACCGGTTTAGGACCTCTAAAACCAAATACGTACTTTGGGATCCGCTGGCATACCTACATTCTGGCTTACCCCATACTGAATCCAAGTCAACCATCACTCCACACGCTCACCCACCTCCTGTTTCTTTCTCTGGATGGCACTCTTTGGTGGCTTCCATGAGATCAGACCACCGCCAGAAATTCGCGTGATTACTCCTCGTGGGTGCGCCGCCTCCCCACCCACCGCCGCAGCAGCTGCGATCGCCAGTCTCCCGCGCGAATGTGGCGCTGCGTCTCCTCGGCGTGCCGCACCAGCGGCGCCGCAGCCGCTGATGAGGCGCCGACGGCGTTCTTCGTCTCGGAGCTGCCGACGGTGCCGCTCGCGCCGCTCTATCTCAACTGGTACGGAAAGCAGCTCGCTAGCGTTGCGTCGGCGCTCCCCCCAACGTGTGACGATATTCTCGCCCGGGGGGGCGGCCGCTGGCGCGTCAACACTGTCGACTAAACGATCTCATCAAAGATCGTGCAGTGTGAGGCATGTCGCGCGGTTCGCTGACATCATGTTGATGGATACATCGTCCGCCCGTCCAGCTGCGCTTGTTCCACACGGATGGTCGCCTGCGAGTGCTGCCACGCGCTGCTCGCTGCTGACTGCGCCGTGGACAGCGTGCTGCTCTGCAAGCGCTGCGGCTTCCTCACCGTGCTAGACGTCGCGCTCCGGGGACTCGTCCAGCTTCCTCCGTTTAGCCGGGCCATTCTCGTACGTTTTGTATGACGATCCTTTGATGTGCGGCGGTTCTGTGATCCGAAGGTAACCATGATTGAGACCCCCCTGCTTAGACACGCGTGGTGCCTTCTTTTGGCGAGCTGACCCGTTTGAAAACCGAATGGATCGACTGGGAGAAGCGCATGCGATTGGCCCAGCAGCGCGCGGCCAGCGAAGGGGACGGCGCCACCATTGCTGTGAGCGCGCAGACACCGCCACCAACGAAGAAGCGCCGACATGCTGACAACCCCAGTGCGCGCTCGTCGCCACAATCTGAGCCAGTACTGTCGTCCACCCCCACGGGCCGATTATCCATGTCTGCTGAGCTCAAGGTCGAAGGGAAGCGTCTTCAAGAAGAGATTCGTCGCGTCAAGAGGCAGTGGCAACGACTGTTAGACGAGGTGTCGGCAGAGACCACAGCCAGGAATCTTCCGTCTCTGATGCAGCCCCTGTTTTCGTCCACGCATCTCCACGTACGTGGTCTTCCGCGAGCTTGCACTCGTTTTAAACCACTGACATCGTAGATATTGGCCTTTGGCTCCGCAGATTTTGAAGATCATGTACGAAACATCGCTCGAGCGTGCCGAGCTTGAAGATCTCGTGGCTCAAATCGACGATTTTCTGCTCCATCAATCCTCTGTGGTCAATGCCAAGTACGACCTCCTCGCGGGTGTTCGTTCCTGTCAACAACTGGAGCAGCTTTCGTCCATTGTTCCCGCGACAAGCCCACACTCCTCGGTACGAGCCGTCAAGCTCATGACACACTGTGCCGAAGAGCAAGTTCGACTCCTCCAGTCGCACTTTGACGCCAATGCCCGAGAGTATCGGAGACTTGTCGCCGTCGCGAACAAGCACCTGTTCGCGCTGTACAGCGCGGCCCAAGGTCTTTCCAGGATCCAGTCGCAGCGAGAAGAGCGAGCTCTGTCAACCCCACAAGCGCCATCCTCGAGCAGCAGCACGTCGGCTTCACCTGCGTCGTTCTTACTCCATGACCACTCGCGGAAGCGACGACTTTTTGGCTCCAGTGGCGGGCGCAGCAGCAGCGATCAAGAGGCCTTTTGTAGCACCGATAGCGTCTCTCGCGTGGAGCAGGACATCGAGCTGAGCCACCGGATCTCCGAGGTCACCAAGAAGATCGAGGTCTGGCGAGGGCTGAGCTTCACGGTCGCATCAGCCTGTGTGCTGACGCTGATAGAGCTCGCACAGACCCAGCAGCAGTCACAAAGCTGATAGTATTGACTACCGTTACGTGGGGTGTTTCGAAAAACGCACTTGATACACGCCTAGCTGGATCCAGAACTCAGCTGTTAAAGATGCGCGTATACAACTGGTCATGCATTGCCTGAATGAGGTCTAGCATGGGCGCGGACGAGTACGAGTCGTCGATCGTACGGTTCTTTTTCTTCTCCACGACCTGATCGAGGGTTGGCACCATCTCGAACTGAATCCGCGTCGCCTCCATGGGCCCGATCAAATTGAGCCGCGTTGCGGCGCTGAGCGCATCGCGCAGCACGAAGAACAGGTACATGCGCTGGCACGTGTCCGCGTCAATGCCGAGCAACGCGCACACAACGCCGAACACGACGGTATGGTGGACGCCCGCGTGCTTACGTTTCTTGGTCTCTTTGCGGATCGTCAGAAGCACATCGAACGCATCGCTTGGTGTAGTATGGTAAGTCGAGATCGCGAGCCGCAGCAGCGCCGCGCCCTGCGCGAGCGACGCCTTCTTGGCCACGTGGTTGGAATACAGCGCTGCCGCGCGTGCATTCAGTGCGAGAAACGCATCGACGAGACCAGCGGATTCTGCTCCACTCGCCGCCACAGCTCGAAAGCTGGAGAACACGATGGGCAGCGCAAAATTGCCCGCCTGGAAGACTGTAGACTGCAAAAACTCGCGCAGCGACGCGCCGCCGTCGTTGCCGCGCACGACGCTCTCCTGCACGGCGGCCTCGAGGCCGAGCGAATGCGCAAACCCGCCGGTCGGGTACAGCGAGTCGAGCATTTGCCACACGATCCAGTGATGCTGGTGGGCAGCCGCGGGGGGTGTTCCCGTCATGTCCGCTATGGCCGATGGAGGTGGGCAAGCCGCGTCGGTCGCGGGGGGAGCCATAGCACTGTCGAGCCGCGCTGCCTTTATGGGTGTGTTTGAAATTGCATCAGGAATGATCCGCATGCAGCCGCTTCTTTTCAGGGGTAGCTGTGTCTATAATGGTGATACTGAAAACAAAATGTGTCATATACGTATTAACAGTACAGTTTTGAACCCGATTAGTCAACACCTCCATAATTAATAGGGAAAATTGCAAGATGTGATACAAATCGAAAATTTGCGCAAAAGGTGATTCGGAATTATAGGTGCAGTGTGCTTGTATATTTCATAACCCCGTCCAAAATGAAAAGTAGTACAGGTTGACTATTCGGGTTCAAAACTGTAAGACGGATGTCTGAGTCAAAGAAAGCAGTTCCAGTTGGTCCAAAAAAAGGGCAAATTGCATTCTACCGAGACAGCATCATAAATCCAGCCAAAGCTCTCCAAAATCCAGACAAAACCCTCAAAATCCAGACGCACCATGCAAAGTCCAGTCCTGGTCTGGTTGATCCAGTGAAAACCCAAGCATCTCCAGATGCAGCGCCGAAAGTCCATAGACGGAAAAGCTGATTGAATTCACAGTGCCCTAGTCCTAGTGGACGCGTGAAAGCATGGCCAGGGGCCCTGTACGCCCTGACTCAGGGGCGACAGCCCTCCACAAATGAGTGGCACTCAAGAGTGGCTCGCTCGGAGCGCTCCCCACAGGATGGTGTCTGATCTGCTCGTCGAGTTTCCGCCTCACTCCTTTGTCTGACGCGACGAAAATGCCGGGCGCTCGCTGCTTCCCGTACCAGTGGGTGACGCTCTCAAATGACAGCTCGGAGATCGAGATGGAGTGTTTCATCGACAAGCAGAAGCGTTGGCTGAAGAAGGTGAGCCAAAACGAGCCGTGTCAAGTTTGTCCGGTGCGGTACACTGAGCACACACAGCACTACGCCATCTACAAGTGCAATTCGGCAACGTGCGCTGAGGCTGCTCGCGGTGCCCGTGCTCTCCCGTGCTCGTGGTTCGTTCGTACCACGCTGTGTGACCTGACCAAGCGAGGCACGATTGAACAGCACGGTCAGCACATCTCCTCCGCGCCAGACGAGGCACTCAGCAAGCTCAACTTCACCATGAAACGCTTCATTCGCGACAAGGTCAAAGACAAGTTCAAGCCCTCGCGCATTCTGAACGCGATGATCGACGCAGGCTTCTTCTCGACGGACGCATCGTCGTTTAAGGATCCTGTCACGGGCTACGCTCATCGATACCGGACGCGCGGACTTGGCGACAACAACAGCGTCGATGACGTGGAAGCTCTACTCGCCAACCGTCAGTACCACGACGGCCTCCCGGAGGACGCAGCGTTCGGGTTCGGCTTCCCAACGAACGAATCGGGCAAGCCGTCCTTGAGCACAGGCACGAAGTCGCCTGTACTGATCGGGTTCGCGACCAAGCACTCTCTCCGCAACCTGCAACCTGCACCTCGCAGAGCAGTATCCGCTCCATATCGACGCGACGTCCAAGCTCAACACGGCACGTTTCCCGTCCGTCATCATCGGTGTTTCGGACGTACGACGCCAGTTCCATCCCGTCGCGTTCTTTATCGTGTCCAACATTCGTCAGCCGATGCTCGAGGACGTATTTCGGGAGACATTCAAGATGTATCGCACTGTGACCGGAAACACGGCCAAGATCGGCTTCACCATGGCCGACGGGGACTTGGCGCAGAGGAACGCACTCGATGCCGTCGTCACGCAAGACCTCAACCAGTCTGTACCACCGGTGAACTTGATGTGCTTCTTCCACGTGATGCAGAACGTGCGCAAGTATTTGATGTCCGTGCCCAAGGGGCTCCATCCCAGCGTCATGAAGCACGTGTATCGCATCCACTACGCCCGTTCGGAGGTCGAGCTTGACCATCGCGTTCATGAAGCCATTCAAGACTGGAAGGACCAGCCCGCCCTTCGTGACTTCGAGCGTCGCTTCTCTCAGCAATGGCTTTGCGGTCGGTTCACGCGTTGGCAGTGCTTCAACACGCCAGAGGGCTATGCCAAGACGAGCAACCCCGTGGAGAAGTTCAACAAGGAGATCAAACGAGACTACTCCCTTCGCTCGCTTGTCTCAGTCAATGCGCAAGCTCAGGCGTTCTTAGACATGTGCTACTATCGTGCGTGCCGCGCAAGACCGTTCGCCACCACCCACAATCCTTCCGACAAGCAAGCCGCTCGCTATCGCGCGTTGGAGAGGCAGGGGCGTCTCGAAGTTTCGCCGACGTACCGCTCTTCAGTGGCTTTCATGCTTGAAGGTGGCGATCGCAAGCTGTTTCGTGTGCTACAGCATGGTGTAGACACGCCTAATCCAGCGCGCAAGACGCCACTGACGACAGACGAAGAACTCGCCAAAGCTGACGAAGTCATGGAGATCCAGGATCAACCGCGCGTTGGCTGGTTCGTCGATGTTGACGCAGGCTCGTGTGAGTGCCGAAACTGGCGGAAGTTTGGGTACTGCGTTCACCTCATTGCGGCCCGGATTTACGAAGATCTCGTCGTTGAAGGAGTGAAGACCACGCGCACGTTTGCCGTTCAAGGTAAGCCGCCGAAGCCGGGCCGACGCCCTCAGGTCGGCCATGCTCTCGCAATGGAGTAGATTGGAACGCACACGAGAAGAACGCAGTGAATTGTGACAGCTTCCATTACGGTTTAGTGCCCTAAACGAAATACATGTCTTCCCTTTGCTCTACAACTGATCTTCATACTCATCCAAGATGCGGTGATCCCGAATGTGATGTCTGTAGCGGGCGACGGTCGGTGCAGAGACTCGAAAAGCTCTCAAGAAGGCACCCTTGCACACGCGGCCAACGAAAGGCAGATAGTAGCGGAAGCGCTTGCGCTGCCCTGTTGAGCGCTGAGACTCTTGCGCCGTCCAAAGAATCGAGAGAGCGGTGACAAGGGAGACCCTCTTCTCCGTGCGCGTGAGCGAGCGCACATGAGCAATCAGCATCTCTAGCCCCCAGGCCTTCCCAACAAGGCATTCGCCGCATGGGTCCGCCCGGATGAGATCGACAACGGCCTCCATTAACCCGAACTCATCGCTGTCATAATCCAGGCTACTCATTTGGAAAGAGCGACAGTGAAGAGCAGTGGAAGAGGTTGCTGCCTCTCGACACAGGCCACTCGGGCTGGGAGCCGCTAAGGATCCGCCAGCCAGTCAGTATGTATCAGTAGCAGGCCACCAGACGCGAAAACAAACCAATCATAACACTTAACGGCGGAGGACGCGATATCAAAAAGCCTGATACGTTATAGTGATAGATAACGGTTACATATGAGTGCAAAAGACCATGAAAATGGAACGCGGGAGAGCGAAACGATGCATGAATGGGCATGACGGTTTTGGTCTCTACCGCAGAGCGTTGTAAACGAGAGCGGGCCTCGACCTCATTCCGACAAACGCCATGTCGTCCGCCGAGCCAGCCCAGCAGCCCCAAGACCAGCTCTCCGAGCGCGAGAGGTTTTACCGCCTCTGTCGTGCCCACATCGCCGCCCGAGACGACGGTGGCTACATCACGGCGCAGGCGGCCCGACTCTTGCTCAAGTACGTCAAGGCCTGCTTGGCCAAGCTCCCGAAGCGCAAGCGTGACCTAGAGGAGGTCACACGCAAGGCGATCGATCGGTGCCCTGTGCGCCGCATCGATCTCGATGCCCTCGAGCAGTACGAGCTCGTCATGCGCAGCAAGGAGTACGCTGTTAGCGCAACCGGGGACGAGTTCGGGTACAAAAAGCTCCTCGAGGAGGCCATAATCGACAGCGTCCCCATGGTACGTGTGGAGTGGGAACCCACATGGGAGCCCGTCACTAACATCCCGAAGAGTGCGATGAAAAAGTATCGCGACAAGAAGCGTGACAAGCATGCGGTCAACGGCCGCGGTGCCACGGCCGTGTCGCGCGCGAAGAAGGCGGTCAGCAACGGCAAGAAGGCAAAGGGCGGCAAGCGCAAGTAGGATTGGCGACAGACTAGATCAACATGATACATGTATGGTCTTCTCTCAGGCTTGGCTTCGAACGAGTTCGCGGCTCATCGATAAGGTCACGCTTTGCAGCTCCGACCATGTCTGTCCAGCCACGCCTTACGGCTCCGGCCTTCTGCGAGCCACGCCTTTCGGCTCCGGCTGTAATCGCACGCCACGCCTTTCGGCTCCAGCGTAGACACTCAATCACGCCTTGCGGCTCCAATCGAGTTCGATCTGCACATGCTGCACTCATGTCGACGGCCGAGAAAATACTGCGAATGAAAATGGAGAAGGCCGTTCATAGGAGCAAAATGGAGTATATTGAACGAGTACGATACATGTCTACAAACAAACGCATAAGAACCGTAAAGCACAGTTAGTACCAGTTGGAAAAATGCGCCACCATGGGAGAGGGGAGGTGCGTACCAGGGGGGATGCTGGGTGTGTGGTTGTTGGTGCTGTGATCGGGAGTGACGCGTCGGTGGCACGGCTCGTTGGCGTGGGTGTGGGCGGCTCGTGTGCGTGGGTGTTGGCATCCGCGTCAAGCGCGGCCCGTGGACGTTGGCGTCAAGCGTGGCTCGTGAGCATCTGCGAGGGACCGGTGAGCGCGAGCGCGAGGTGTCGGCGACTGCTCGTGGGCAAAGGCCGTGTCGTTGGGCGCGTCTTGGGGGCGGCGCGGCGCGGCTCGTGGGCGCCAGTGTGGGCCTCGGCGAGCGCGGGTTGTCGGCGGCGCGGCTTGTGGGCGCCAGTGTGGGCCTCGGCGAGCGCGTCTTGGGGGCGTGTGGGTGGGCCTCGGCGAGTCGAGCACGAGGCATCGGCGGCGCCGTCGTGGCCATCGCGGCCAGCAGAGACGCTGGGCACGACCTTGGTGAAGACGTCGGGCGCTGGGCGGTGGCGTGCGTGGTTGGGGGGGGGGGGGGCGTGGAGCCTGGGAGGGAGAGGTGAGAAAACCGAATGAGCACCTCCTCCTCTCCCTGTGCCCAGGCAAGGCCCCAGCCCCCCGAGTCGGGAATCCGACGCTGTCCAGTGGAGTTGAGCGGATCCGCTCTGAGTGGTTGGGATTCGAGCGGATCCGCTCACGACTGTTCCACTGGGGGTAGGGCCGTCTGGAGAAACGACCTGCCGTCTGGATTTTCGGCAGCTTTGTCTGGATTTTGGCAGTTCTCTCCATTTTACCCCCGTTGTTTCGAAATATTTGCGTTTCGGTACCCAAACGAGATACAGACAAGCTTTGATAACCTAACGTAGTATATTTCGGTCTAGGGAACTGACCGCACATCAGAAGTCCCAGAAGTAGACTCTTAGTGTGTAGTTAACGCACTCGCACGGCGCAGTGTGTCAACAGCACGTAGCGTGTCCGCGTCGAGCAGCGTGTCCACATCGCGTAACGTGTTTACATGGAACAGCGTCTCAACCTCTTGTAGCTGGTAACCATTGAGTAGTGTGTAATGGTTGTACTAGGAAGCAACATCACGAGGCATGCATGGGTGAAAACACATATCTTCCCGTTCTCTGATCGTGGACGCAAGCGTCTCGTAGCTGCTGTGTCTGCGAATGATTTCGAGGTGATGACTTTCCCGTAGGACTTTAGCAGTCGTTGATGTGGTGCAGTGCTGTATATTTTCCTTGTGTCCACGAACTTGACCAGTCGGAGAAAAGATTTGTCTGAGATTTGGGATAACAGAAAAACAGTAGGGGTAGGAAGTAGTATAGGACCCTCTATTGAAGACCGTAGGGTGTGCAAGAGTGCATGATGTGACAGATAGTCACAGGACGGATCCATCGGAGCGCAGGCGGGCATGAACGACATAGTCGCACCCCTTGTCGTTACACCGCGCGCTCATGCACTCAGCGTCGTTCAAAGGGAAGAGGCACGCTATACGAATCTGATATGAAAAGCCATTAGAAGATAGAAATCCCAAAAAGTTTATGACTGTATGAACCCGTGCTGCTTCATGTGCAGTGGCTTTCTTTACGACGCCTTCGTAGCGAAGAAGGCTCCAGGATAGAAAGGCTCTTCACTATCGCTCCCGCCGTCATGTTCGTCGGACCGAATTGCGGAAAACACTCCATGGCTGTGGCGGCGAAGATACACCACAAGACATTATCGCATTCTGAACACATATTCATATTGGTGACTTCAAAATTTGCGCCGTCGACGACAAGCAAATTTTTGGCCAATCACGTGTGACCAGCCAAATCAAGCCAGCGAGGACCTGAAGCACCCTCGCAAAACCGACACAGAGCCGATCGACATCAACAAGCGACCGGTAAATCAGTCTACTCAGCAGCTGCTCCTCGGAGACTGGTCCTTAAACCCAGGTCTTACGAACGCAAGGACTTTGCGTGCGCCCAACATGGCGGACGACGAGTGGATGCCGGAGAGCCTCTCGGCGCTCCTCGGTATGCACCCGGACGATCCAGGCGGCAGCAGCGCCGTCAGTCTCGACGACGCCGCGACCCACCTGATTGAGACGCGCGCGATCAGCACTCGCAGAGCGCATTTCATCGTCGAGAGCGGTCGATGCGACGAGTGTCTGTGCGAGCTTGGAGAGCGCGTTGACCCGGACGCATGCCAATGCCCGTGCCACTGCGCCTGCTGTTGCCCACCGATCTTCCACTGCGTAACGCAGTGCGACTGCCAGTGCGACTGCCACTGTGACCCGAATCCATCGGAGAACGGCGACGACGAAACAGAGGTGGATGACGAGCAATCGACAGACGGACTCGATGGCGGATCAGAAGCGAACTTCTCCCCGACCTCCGAGGCCGACGCGGTGGTCGGAGAGAGCGAAGCGAGCCAGGTGTACAGCACCCAATCCGAACAAAAGCCAGGAGACGACAACGAGAGTGACGAGCAATCGAACGAAGATGGCGATGCGGCGCGTGGACACGATGAAGAAGAAGACGAAGAGACGAAGGACGCGGAAGACGATCAGGGGGAGCCACCAGCAGCAGCGGCGGCCGCCACAGACCAAAAAATAAGTGGAACAACGAGCAACATGGACACGGTCATCAACGAGGAGGCACCTCAGCGGGGATCGACCAACGACGGAAGCGAAACGGCAGGGAACACGACAGGAGCAAGCTTCGACAATGCAGATGCGAGTGATGACGAAATGACGGGTACGAAGCCACTCACGCAGCGACTGGATAAGCTACAACTCCATCAACTTCTGGCACTGCTCACAGTCCAGTTATCCAAGCCCGATGAGCAAGCAGACATCAACTGCCGCAAAATCACCGCTGAGCTGTTCCGCCAAATCTAAGCGACCGCAACCAACGGAACCAAGCCAGCAAAGAAAACGAACGGCCACCTCCCGAATCTGTCAGAACAAGAAGCAGACCTGATGCAAGCGTTCCTCTCGACAGTAGTGATGCAACAAAAGTACTCCGCGGCGCGAACCATCTCAGCGTTGAAGGACATCGCAATTGCCGCAGCGCGATCGACCTGGACCGCGGAGCGCATCATCACCGATCGCCTAACATCGGCCCGTCTACCACGAGAACCGCCCAAAAACGTCTGGAAACAACCGGACGCGCCAGGTAGTCCCAGCCCCCGGGAAGCCGGAAGCCGTAAGTTTCGCTTCGATCCAGCGGTCTACTCCACGGCTGAGATCGAAAAATATGAGGCGATCTGCGTCCAAGAGCACGTGTTCGGTGAGACAACTCGCGAGCCAACGATGGATGAGTGGGCTGTGATAATGGGGTTGGTATCAGGCTCCATTGTCGCGGCGGCGACACCCCAATTCCTCAAGCGCTGCTGCACGCTCGCGCACATCGCCTGGATTTTTGAGCAAATCCAACGAGCTGAAGGAGAGCTGTGGGTACGCCTACCAGCAACGACCAAGATGTTCAATTACGGGCAGACGACACGGCGCCTCGCAGAGGCAATTCGACAGAGCGCGGTACATCAGAGATGGACAGACGAGCGCCTCAACATGATGCTCAATACCGTCAAATCCATCGCGTACTCGAAGAGCTTGCACTCTCTGCACTTCTTTTTCTTCACCAAGTCCGATGCAGCCGCCTGGGAAGATATGCCGATTCCCTTCCGGACGGCGAAGCATAAGCTCGTCAACCCTGAGACATCGCTTAAACGCAGTGCCAACAACAACACCGCAGGCCTCCCCACGGACGAGAACGACGGGTTAGTAAACGACCGATACCAAGCCCAGTTTCTCCTGCGCTTGCTCAATTTGGTTCGTTCGATTAACCTCCGCGCAGTCGTGGCATTCCTGCAACAACGCACGCAGAACGGGCTGAAATCTGCAATCCCCCTCGACACATACGGGCAATTCGCGGAAGGATCGTTGACGTGGGACTGTTACGCCATGACCCCAGGCTGCCCGACGGGACTCGAAAACATTCACAGAATCGACTGGGACGGCCACCCGATCCTCCTCCAGCACAACCCCGACTCAAGTCCGCAACCGTGTCTCCAATGTGCACAGGTCGGGCACCAAACGACCAACTGCACCACCCCAGAAGCGGAATGGAACTCCACAACGCTCACGGTCACAGCGGCAGATATTCAGGCGCTGTCGCCAGCTCCGAAACCATGGACGACGCTGGAAGACGTCCAAGCTATCTTTGCCCAGCTCCAAGCCCAAGTCACCCAACCCACCGCCGCCAGCACAGTCGACACCAGTGTTACGTCAGCCCCAGCAGCACCAGACGCGACCAACAGCAACACCACAGCTCCAACACTACCGACGACAGCGAGTACGAGCGCCAGCGGCACCGCGGCGAGCACACCCACAGCCGACACCCCGACCGAAGGCCCTGCCGGAGAGCCTTCCAGTCCAGGTAAGCCCACCAACGCACAGACACTAACTGCATCAACTGCCTCCACAGCACCAGCAACGGGACCGACCGCCCAACGGCGCACCGACCAAGACTGGCAGAACGTCAAGCACCGGAAGAAACACAGAAATAAATCAGGCAAGGGATCAACATCGTCTGCAGCGGCGGGTCAGGCCGGCATGCACCAACCGTCCTCGGACACTGGGAAGGCGCCAAGCGATCAGGCGCAACCGAACACAGCAAGCGCCGGCGGCACGGCCCAGAACAAGTTCATCGACCTTGCGGGCTCCGACGACGAGGACGACAGCGACCACGAGGATGATAAAGAGGAAGAACCTCCGACCAAGAAGCCAACGGCGAAGAGGGGAGACAAGCCTTCTGCCAAGCCGACCAAGTCAACGAAGGACCAAGACGACGCCGACGCCGTCGACCACGCCATCTGGGAGGCGCGCATCGAGCAGATTCGTGCAGACATCCGCAGCACCGCTCAGGCCATCGCTCCGGCGTTCCAATTGGAACCGCTGCGTGCTAGCATCGCGAAGGCACGCCAACACCTCGAGCCGAAGTCATCCAAAGGGTGGATTCTCGAAGCGATTAATGGGCGTCCTACGGACACCCCGGGCACCGGCAACTGTCAAAGCTATGCGTTTATTGAAGCACTAGCCCAACGAGATCTTAAAGACATGGAAGACCCAGCAAGCATCATCGGCGCCGTAACAGCCTACAAGTACGCCTTGTACCTCGCGTACCTCAGCAGCTCGGCGACCGACAGGAAGAACACGAACGCAGCTCAGCTCATGGATCTGCCAGCGGGCATCCCGACAGATACTACAGCGGATCAACTGCACAAAATGGTGAAGCAGTATTACCAGGACCTAGCGCGCAGCGGCTCGGCACTGAACAACGTGCTGGAAGAACGGTTATGGGGAACCCTCGATACGATTCGAGGCGGCGTCGCAGTGCTGGACGTGCCAGTCTTTTTGATGACACAGACCAGCGATCCGATGCACTGTGGTCTGAACGTCTTTCGCAAGCTCAAGAACGCCAGAGGAGAGACTTTCGTCGCGATATCCCAACCCGGAGCCGAAGAATGGCTGACACAACTGGAGAACGAAGCAATCAAGACCGGCACAGCTCCCATCGTCCTCTCCCATAGCGACAAGCACTACAACTGCGTCATCTTTGACAGACACCAGCCCGCTAATAACCGCCCCGCCTCCAAGAAGCTCAAGAGCCCTCTCCTCAGCGATCTGTGGAACCAGACCTCGCTGGACGCGATCATCGAGAACAGCAAGACCAAACCGCACAAGCCTGCCGGTGCAACATCCCGCCGCGAAGTCCTGAAATCGGACGTGAAATTAACGACGACGGATCTGATCTCATTTTTATCCGACGAGAACTGGACACCAGCAGAGAAGACCGAGCTGGTGAGTATCCTGGTCGCGGACGCCAAGAACATTCGGGAGTTGCTGGCCTTTTCCGCGGTGACGCAAGGGTCCGATCCTAGCCAATCGCAGGACGCTAGCTCTTCAGATAACCCCAGCGACACATCTGAATATGAACCACCGACGAGCGCCGACACGGAAATGAGTTCACAGGCTTACAGCATCCCTTCGCACGGAAAGGAAGAGTACAGCCAGTGGGCACACAGTCTCTGGGAGTCGGTACAAGAGCGTTGGTTGGAACAGAACTACGTTAAACTACCCACGCTCAGCAACTCTGCAGGCTTACAGCGATGGATTGAACAGCTCCCCGAAGAGCTCGTCGAAGCAGGCAGTTGGTGTGGAAGCCCCTTCGCCCTACTAGACTACCTCACAGAAGAGCAAATTATGAGATGGATGTCCCCGTTCTGGCTGAGACACTGTACAATGAAGTTGACCCCGCACGTCGAAGCCATCCAAGACCCCGTCAAGCGAAACTCGTTGAGAGAGTGGATGCAGATCCTCAACTCATCCGAGAAGGCCGAAGTACGCGTGCGGCACATGGCAGATCCAGAGCGCTGGGCGATGATGGCAGATCAGTTCCCCCATCTACTGACCGGGCCACAAGCCATCCCGCTGCTGGCGAAGACTTTCACGAGCAAAATGGCGTACCTGCTCGTGTTAGACAACCTGTTCCCCAGCCTCGGAGACTATTCGCTCCGGGCAGCGGGATGGAAGGAGGCAACCGACTCCGAATCTACGGCCACCGCGTACATCCACGCCCCGGCGTTCACTGCTGCGCTCAACAAGGCGATCCGGAAGAAGAGTTGGGACCCCGTGATAGAGTACATGAACGGCCTCGAAATGGACATCGACACGATGCCCACTCGTCGGAACTAAGGGCACCCCGGCGGTGTCCACCGACCAGCTCCATCGATCACAGCGCGAAAGTATCCAGATTGGTCCATGGTTGAACAGCTTTTTCGACCCAGCAACTGGTAATGACGCAACCCAAGCAAGCAACAAATACCCAACCGACTCGGCTTTCGGTGTTCTCACACAGAACGTCCGCGGCTTTAAACAACAAGATTATAACCAAGAATCGTGGATGGAAGGCTGGAAAGCCATCATCGACGGCAAGAAAACACACTGCATCGCGATCCAGGAAACCCACGTCAACTCGGAACAGGCCGCTGCTGATCTCGCCGAGAAATGGAGCCGGCAGTGGGGCAAGCACCACGACCCCGACCGACCGCTATCCTTTTGGTCAGTGACGACGTCTAAAACTGGCGGAGTCGCCCTTCTGCTCCACCCGCGTGCACTGGACGACCAGTGGCAATGGCAACAAGACTCGCGCGACGGAGGACGCTGCCTGGTCATCGAAAACCCAAGCTCGCGCATCATCAACGTGTACGCACCGAACAAACACAGTGAACGCGAACGCTTTTTTGACTGGCTCGACACAAGAATCGGATTTGAACGGAAACGAACCCTGATGATGGGGGACTTCAACTGTGTGCTCAACAACGGCACCGATCGAGTGGTCTCTGGACAGTGGGGACCAGGGCGCAACGAGAGCCAGGCGCTCCAGCGCCTCCTGGACCACCACCAGCTGACGGACGTTCTGACGTTGCGTGGACGGCCGGCAAAACCCATCACCACGATCACGTTCTGGCAAGGAGATTCCGGAGCGCGCCTCGACCGATGTTACACCAGCAGATCGGACGCGTCCTGGGTGATAGGCTCATTCAATCGAGCACCGCACCAACCCACAGATCACAGCGGTTTTGGAGTCTGGCTCCGGAACCCGCAGATACCTCGGCTCGTACGGCCGATCGAGCCAACTGTCTACCCCATCCGGGGCCGCGACCAAGACACACTCGACCGGACGGTGGGCGTAGCGGTGGGAGAGACCGTCGCCATCGCCGCGAAGCTTGATACGGATCACGATGCACTGGTAGTTATGCTCAAAGTCGCACTGAAGAAGATCAAGCACGGCGAACGGCGTCGAGCGAGGCGTCAGCGCAAGCGGCAGGACTCCCGAGCGAGGAATAACATCAAGACTCTTCGTGACCTAATCGACTACGTTCGACTGCGAGTTGAGAGGAAGACACTGGTGCAGCGGCAGACGTTCTTACTCGAGAAAAGCGGGAACTCAGCTCATCTTTTCCGCCGACTGGTGCAGATGGACCAGCGACGAGAGATCCCCACGCTCGATCGCGGCCACTTGCCATCCACAGATGACACCACCACAGAGGCCGACACGATGGTCCATGCGTGGAGCACTCTCTTCGGACGACGACACTCCACACTCCCGGATACAGAGCTGCGTACAGCGTGTGACGCGCTCTTCTCGATCCCACTACAGCACACACTTACAACCGCACAAGGTGCAGCTTTAATCCACAAGACCACGGAAGAAGAAGTCCTCGAGGCGATAGCGGGGTTGGGAGCTCACAGAGCAGCGGGACCAGACCGCCTCAGCAACGACTTCTACAAAGACTGGGGTGATCTCCTTGCACCGCGACTGGTCTCCACCTTCAACGCCATCATTCAGGGCGCCGCACCGCCTGACAGCTTTGCGGAGGCGATCATCGTGCCAATTCCGAAGCTGGGCGACCGGACTGATGCGTTAAACTACCGCCCAATCTCGTTGTTACAGTCTGGATATAAGATTTTCACGAAGATCCTTGCCAACCGCGTGCAAGCCAGCCTCAGCACGGTCATCAATGCCGATCAGAATGGGTTCTTGCGCGGGCGAGCGTTAGCGGACAACATCTCTATTGCCCGAGCGATCCTCCAGCAAGCCCAAGATCCGCAACTGCCGCAACCAGCAACCGGGGCAGTCGTTCTCATCGACTTTCGCAAAGCGTATGACACGATCGATCGTGACTTCGTGTGGCATGCTCTTCGGGCGTTCGGATATCCAGAAGCCTTCATCGACATGGTACGCCGCCTGCACGAAGGCACGAGGGGTCGTTTCCTGGTTAATGGGGAACTCTCAGAAGAGTTCAGCATTGTCACAGGGATCCGACAAGGCTGTCCCTTGGCGCCTCTCCTGTTCCTGATTGCGGCAGAAACGCTCAAGCATGCGATCGATGCTGATGCAAGCATCCGGGGGATTCGTCTTCGCGGTCATCACCTTGACCACGTGCATTCGTTCTCTGCCTTTGTGGACGATTCAGTCGTGTACCTGGCGCATCGCGACATGATCGTCGGACTGGAAGCCATATTGCAGCGATTCGCGACAGTGTCGGGCCTTCATGCGCAGCCACACAAGAGCCACGCCATTGTACTAAGTCGAGACTACGCAAATCCGATGTTGGGAGCCTTTCCGGTCGTCCCTTGGGGCACGACGGTAACGTACCTGGGGGTAGAGATAGGCATCGCCGACCTCTGCGCAGCCAACTGGGACAAGCGAGTGGATCGGGTCGCGAGCCGGCTGGGAGCAGTCAGCCAGTACACGACCGGAATCGCAGACCGCGTCCAAGTGATCAACTTGGCCTGCGTATCGAGTCTCCTGTTCACGGCACAGTTTTTCTCGCCGCCTGTGGACTCTCAACGGAAACTCGACGGGCTTTGGCGACAGTACATTTGGCACGGCACCACCGCGGCCGAACCCAAGAAGGCCCACAAGATCGCACGGGAAGTGCTGGAGCTTCCGAGACGCTTGGGAGGTATGGGGCTGTACGACTATCGAGCAGCCATACTCAAGCAAGCGACGAGCAACATCATTCGGTGGAACTCGCGCGAGCACGACAAGTACTGGGAGGCATTCCACGCTCTTTTACCCGCCCCAGCAGCGCGGCACTTGGACTCAGGGCACAGAGTCTACCCAGTCGCAACCACCACGATTCCCCGATCCAGCCTCTCCACGACGGACAATATGCTCTCTCGTGCGATTCACCTCGTCAATGTCGCGACGACGAGAGCTTACCCTCATCCAGCGGAACTGCAGGCGGCGAAGCAAGACTTCCTGCGCGCGTGGCACAAGCCGTGGCAAGGTTTCCAGTGGCGGTCGTCAACCACGGCGTGGATCCGTATCCCCCACGAGCTGCTTAGTCAATGGCAAGCCGTGAGCACACGATGTTACGCGACAATGCCCACAGAACTTCGTACCTTCTGGAGTACCTTCCCCTGGATAGGTAATGCGTGGGTGGTCGACGTCGACGGCCAACCGCTGACCGCGAGCCGATTCCCCAGCATCCAAGTACGTACGACGCAAGAGATTGAACTGCACCAACTCGAACCAGGACTCTTCGAGTTCCGCAACCCAGCGCGCGACCCACACGGCATGCGCCAGGCGACGGTACGTCAAGTAGCTGTATGGATTAGTTTAGTGATTAGCAACCAGCCGAGCTTGTTCAGGGACACCGGAGTTCTTCGGGATCGAGTCTACGCGAGCCATCCGTCCGGCCTGTTCGCTCAATACGAATGGACACTTCAGCCAGACAGGGCGCTCCAGGGGATCGAGATCAGCACCAAGTGGCAGCGAGCGCCTGGCCAAACCCAAGTAGTTCCGGCGATCCAAACACAGTACGCACGATGGATCCAACCCGACTCTTACTTTGCTCTCACGGACGATCCAGCGACGGTGAAGGCAGTCGAGGACCTGCGCCTTCTTGGAGCGACTGCATTGGTGGGGAGCCCGCGAGTTCAGCATGGACCAACGCTCATACCTACGCTACCGACACAGCCGACCGCCCGCTCGGCGATTCGACGAGTTGTGAACACCGTGATCGACCCACTCCTCAAGCAACACGCTCCAGGCCTCCGGATGCTCCATCGCCGTCTCGAAACGGCACTTCAACGTGAGCCAGCCTTCAGCCACGCGCTCCAAAGCTGCTCGCTTGTAGACCTCACAGCACGACCGTCCGGCGTCTCCACGTATCAGGCCATGTTTTGGTACCGCTTGGTCGTTGGAGGGCTCAACATCCGGGACGCGACTGGACAGCGACAGCAATGCCCGCATACGTTCTGCCTGGACAAGCCCCAAGAGACATTCCCGCACATTCTCTGGGAGTGTGGAGGTGCGCGGCTCTTCTGGACCGAGCTGCTGTGGCGGTGGGCCGGAATTCAGCCACGCGATGACAGTGACGCAGATCCCGCTTTCGACGCCGTCTTCGCACGGCGAGCACCAGCAGCACGGCCTTCCATCTTACGCCGCCTCGTGCCAATCGCCGCAGACTACGCGAGTGTGCACAGAACGCTTGACTACCTTTGGGTGGTTGTCTGTACCAGCGCGGCGCAGCACCTCTGGCTCGAGCGGAACGAAGCGATATTTCGGGGCCCCGGGATCTCGGCCCACGGAATAGCACACAAGACCTGGGCAGCCGTCGGGACGCAAGTGCGCGCGCTTGGAAGCGTAACCAGCCCAGAATCGACCGAACGCCAGCGCCAGCGACTAATCCACACGTTCTGGCACCTGCTGAGGGAAGAGTACCAGCACGAGCCCGCACCACGCACCGAAGCACGACTCTACTTCGACGGCGGAGCCCGCGGAAACCCAGGAATCGCAGGCAGCGGTGCGGTCATCGTCGAGCGTACGGCGACGGGGGGCGAGTGGCGAGTACTGTGGTGGACTGCGCACTACATGGGAGACAGGGCGACCAACAACGAAGCCGAGCACGAGGCTCTTGCACGCGGCGTGGCGGAATGCACTAGAAGGTATGCTGACACCGCCGTCAACCTGACGATCATTGGCGACAGCCAGCTTGTCCTCGGCCAAGTGGCTGGCCATACGCACAGCACCCAGCGAAACACACACCGTGCCTCCAGCTCGACCAGACGTGCATTACGAGCTCTACCCGCAGTGACACTTCGCCATACACTCCGCACCGGCAATAAGATGGCCGACTGGTTCGCCAACGTCGCCATGGACAGTCAAACAACCAGCAGCGCAACCAGCGAATGGAGCCCGACAGATCGGACGCTTACAGACCTTCTACCAGCAGACACTTCCCACCCCACCAGCCACCTCCGCCTTCCCCTTCAACTACTACCCCAAGTTAGCGCACAACTCCAACAAGCCGAGCACCGGTCCGCCGTGCGAAAACGGCCCCGAAATACATAGTCCACCACCGCAGGGTAGCCGACAGAGGTTTTTCTGATGTCTAGCATCCTAAGCTACAAAAAAAAAAAAAAAAAAAAAAAAATATTCATATTGGTTGTTGCTTGGGGCGGCCCAAATGTAGAGTGTAGTAAAGAGATCTCAGCAACGAAGTGGAACAGGAGCGCGTACGAATCGACTACCCCCCCCCCCCCCCCTGGAGGCCTCTGGGCATTGAGCATTGGGTATTTTGTACAACTTGTTTGCCATCGCACAGACCTCTTCCTCTCGCGGTGCCGCGTTCAACGTTGTTGCCGCAGTTGTCCGCATCAGGTGCAGCTCGTGGAGAGCTTGATCTGCTGGTCACACCTGATCATAGGCAGCCAACGCCTCTGTCAGACGGTCGTTGTCGACGTGCAGGCGCGCCAACTCCTCGTTCGCCTGATCAAGAGCGTTTGGAGCCGGATCGACACTGCCCGCGCACTTCTCGGTCACTGCTCGTGCTCTGCCATTCTCACATGGGCGGAGGATCAGCAGTGACCGAGAAGGAAGTCGGGCTCATCGAGGGCTTCAAGCGCGCCAACTACTGCGAGCGCGCAATCGTGGAGGAGGTTGGCCGGTCGCGTCCGCAGAGTGCTCGCGAGACTCGCTGCCGTCGCCACAGGAACGTCTCCTGCGGAGAAGCCACCCGGCCCCAAGCCCAAGATCAGCGAGCAGCTTGCCCGTCGCATCGTCCGCGAGGCGATCGAGGGGCACAAGAGCGCTTCCCGCCTCCACCGCGAGTTTGCCCCGCGGTGCCCCGAGCGCACGACGCGCCGGCTTCTCGCTGCCGTCGACTTTCTCAAGTACGAGAAGATGGACAGGGGGTTTGACTTGACGCCCGCCCACAAGGCGGCGCGTCTGGCGTGGGCAAAAGCCTTCGTGACGCGTGCAAATTGGGGAAAATTGTGTATTCTGACAACAAAAAAATCAAGTTTTGATGGACCAGATAGAGCCAAGTTCGACGCCCAGGGCGCACGGTGAAGAAGCGCCAGATGGGAGGCGGCTCCATCATGGTCTTCGGGGCGTTCAGCGCGGCGGGGAAGAGCGAGCTGATCGTGCTTGTTGGGAGGCAGGCGTCGCGATACTACATCTGGACGGTGTCGGACTCCGTCCTCCCCTTCGCGCATCTACGCTACAGCCACGACTTCCTATACTAGCAGGACAACGCGTCCACTTCCGTGTCCAAGGAGACGTGTCAGTTCTTGGTCAAGCAGAACGCCTCCTTGATGGATTGTCCGGCGCGCTCCCCAGACCACAACCCCATCAGAAACGTCTGGGCCGCGATGTCCCGCGACGTCTACGCTGACAGCAAGCAGTACAACACAGTCCAGGAGCTCAAGGACACGGTCATGGCCACCTGGGAGAACATCTCCCCCGACCTCATCGCCAAGCTCGTCGCCTGGATGCCGAACCCCTGCATCGAGGTCATCCAGAAACAAGGGGGCATGACGCATTATTAGAGCTGAATATACTGGCATTCATTCTGTACTATAATTATATCAAGTCATTTGTTTGGTACTCAAAACTTGTCCCCACCCAAAAATATTCTCTGTATGGGACGGTCCGCGCGGTCTACGAAATGGCCCGCGTTAACCGGGTTGAGAGGGGGGGTGTTGTGTGGTGTCTACCACATATCTTAACAGCGGTCCCAACGGCCTGACGGCCGAGTCAAAAATCCAAGAAAAACGTGTGGGCTCAAAGATTTTGGCCCGGAGTGTTGCAGGAAACAACTCACAGCCATACACATGCATACTTTTGTGGGATACCACACCTTTGCATTTTCCCACTTCTACCACTTCTCTGCTACTCCCCACTGATATCCACCTCGGCTTTGTCTCACATCCACCTGCCTCTCAAACCTGCGTTCACCACTTTCCTACTACCCTTGCTGCTGCATCCTTGGTGTCGCTGCGCGATGCCAGTGACGTCTGCTATCTTCATCTTCTACCCGCAGTGCTACTCACCACTTCTGCCGGTCCCCCTCTGCCTCCCTCCATCTCTGCTCGAGTCGACTACCACCAAACAATCACCACTGAGAATCCATTTAGGCGTCGTCGGGAGGTTGTCTCTATTGCAATATCTGCAGTTCAGCGATTTACAATTCATTGTATCGCCTGTCTTCCGGAATTAGTGTTTGAAGAGCAAAAAGGCTGGATCATAAACCAAGGGAGGAATTACCTGGGTAAGTTCATATGTAGTAAGGTTTCAGTAAGGTGACCGTCAGGAGCTCGGTTCCAAGTACATTAGACTAACTAAACCTAAACGCGAGAATATCGTCATCTGATTGATGGATTTATATCTGAACACGCGATTCAACTTTGTGTACTGACCCCGGTCGGTTCCGGAAGTAGGTCTTAATATAACGTAATAGGTTGTAGGCCTCACGCACAGAACAAAGTTTGCGAGGAAGATGGATGAAGGGCCATCCCAAGACGTCGTGGGCTATCATGTTGGCGCGTACCTCGATGAGCCAGGACTCACATGTCCTTTTCGGCAATGCAGAGCCCGAGCGTCTCAGACGAAGACATCATCTCCAGCGTACGTGCCCAGGCTGCAGGGTGTTGACCATGGAAGCGGGAGGAGAACCAAGCACTCTGGCGGAAGAAGACCTCCCACAGAAGCAGGCCAAGGGCACCCGACCGCAACGAGTCAGAGCGAGGGCAATACGCACGCTCCGGTGGCAGTGGCAACAACCAGCGGCACATGTCGGGGTGGAAAGAAGAAGGTCGGAGCTCGTGTTTCCACACCTGACCCTGTCTACCGTTCAAGGTTCGCACACGTGACACTGATAGCGAATGGCAGGCACAAATTCGAAGTTGCTCTGGATCCTTCTATAGATTAAACAGGTAGCAATCTGACACACCCGCGGATTGCAGCCTCCTTTGTTTTATGTGGACGTGTTGGGCTAAACGGTGAGTGGAAGACAACGGACGTCAAGCTTGCCAATGACCGCGCTTTGCACATCGGATTTTCGAGTCGCCCACCCGCGGAAGGCCAGCTCTCAAGGTCATATCTGTACTCACACACCGGACTGTGGTCCTTCGAGAAATCCTGCCAAGCCACAACAATCCACATCTACGAACTGGCTCAGCATTGCAAAACTTATTCCTGGCAAAGGGTATAGAGATTAGCTGAACCGCTATTTCTTGTGTGGAGATCGGCCTCGAAGACCAGATCCTCGGGGACCCCCGGACAGTCTCCAAAAACTTGAGAGTTACTTCCAACTCATGAGTGGGAAGTGCATGGAACTCAGGCTATGTGTGGCGCTTCGAAAAGAGCCGCGACCTAATCTTCAAAGGTGCGTAGTTCATCGCCAGTATCGGTATGCACATTGCAGAACGCGCGAAACGAATCATCGGATTTGATGGCTCCGGCATGTTTTGACTGTGATCAACTTTTCGCGCCAGTCTTCTTGCTGGACACCCGTAGTCTGTCAGACTGCCTGGAGGTTCCTACTGGGAAATGGTTCCACTGTGCCCAGAGACATGCATCTCTATTTCCGGATAGCGTGTACTTACAGTACCTAGCGATGTGTACTGACGCCGACAGGCGGCCGTTACCTAACCTTAGTACATATGAACGTACCGTACCCAGGGTAAGTCTAACTTAAAACTGAGGAGTAAGCGTCATATACCTTGGCGACAGCCAAGTCATAGAGCATATACGGGCGTTTCCACATTGAATTCCGACAGAAAAACATAGGCGAGACAGATGGAGGCAACAGCGCGCGGCAGAGAAAAGAACTGACCCTCTCGCTCACAACGATCCAAAGGGTCTATCGTTCACGCAAGAGTCTCTCTCTCTCATTGGAAGTGGGCCATTGTCGC
Organism: Pythium rhizo-oryzae; assembly: GCA_027475725.1. Classification (NCBI taxonomy): domain Eukaryota; phylum Oomycota; class Peronosporomycetes; order Pythiales; family Pythiaceae; genus Pythium; species Pythium rhizo-oryzae. Next base: position 5,123 of record JAMFLL010000162.1, on the reverse strand, counting down.
GCCCTTCTGCCGTCGACGCCAAACAGGAAGATGTTGCCCCACATGAGCGGCCCCTGTACCGTTCTCTCTTCCCTCCCGCCTGTACAAGCAACACGCGAGCGTCGCGCGTGACAGCCCCGGCGGCTAGTACGGAAAGTAAGAGAATCGCTGCGCCCCATTTTCTGTGTGTGGGTCTGATCGTTCTACAGGTTCGGCTATCTGTGTGAGTGGGAGTGTGGTGAGCACGAAGTTGCAAACCTGTACACGCAGTGAATCGCCTCCTGTGTGTTGGCATACTGAGAGTGCATCGCGGTCCTGAGCGCGTCAACACTGTGAATCGCCTCCAGTGTATGTGTGCACCCCGACCACATTGTGACGCCTGTCCGAAGTGTGATAATGACTACAGTGTACATGGCAGTTTGACACATAAAGGAACAAATCTATAGAAATACTCGGGGATTGGATCATGGGTGGGCATGTAAGGAGCAGCATGTCGAAGTCGTACTTGAGCTGGTGGCGACGTCCTTCAGTCGTTACAGATGCCTCACAGTCGGCGCTATCGGGGCTCCCAGTGCGCCTGCCTATCGGCTCTCTGCTGGTCAGGATCACGAGGGCTGAATGTCGGTGAGCGGAGTCCACATGTTCCGCCGTTGGAAAAGGGTTTCGGTCATGCCGCGCTCGTCGGTTCAAATACCGACGATGTCGTCGTACCCGAATATGTCGAGATTATATCGATCTAATTCAGGACCATCGTCCCTGTAACCGATGATGGGTGATGACACACTTACATTACCACCGACGAGTACACAAGTATCATCACTATTAGCAATAACTTCCACCTCGTCTCCTGACATGCTCTCATTAGACAACGACGATTCGCCCGTAAGAACAAAAACTTCCACCACGTCCTCAACAGCAGCCAGACTCACCCAAGTTCATCATATCTGACATTAAAATTAAATAAATATGCCAGATATGAGGGAGAATGCCTAATCAGTACCGACTCTAAGGTGATTGTTGCAAATCGGTCCCATAATGTCTCCACTGTTCCTAATCGGTCACCGTCCATCCAAAATTACTGGCGGGGGATTCAGGAGAATCCAGGTTTGTATCTAGACATCAGACGATGTGGAAGTCGTCCGTACTGTCACTCCAGAGTGCCTGATATACACTTTGCCCTGTGTGCGACCCATGGGCTCACCGCACTGCCTACACCGGTACTGTCTGCGATATTGGGATGAGTGGATCGCTACACGTCTTCGCGCGGGCCAGGAAGCCAACTGCCCAGAGTGTCGTGCCGATAGGGGGCATCCCTGACGAATAAAACCCGCGACAGACGGCTCGTGGACTTGGTGCCCCCGTGCAGGTGGCCGTGGCGGTGGCCTTGACAGGAGACGCGGAAGGAGTCGAAGCGCCAGTCGTGGTCAGCCTCACTAAGAAAGCAAAACCAATACACTTGGAGCGATTTTGGCAACTTTCTCAATCAAAGTTTGCGTTTTGTGATGTGCGTAATGAGTTAGGATTTATGTTTCTTGGCCTGGTTCAAGAGAGGTGCCAGTCGGTTTTTAGGGAAGTGGCTACAGCACAAATCGGCTTCAAGTGGATCGACTACGACTCCCCTCGATTCTAAAGGAAATGGGTGCACGAAGATATGGGTACATATCACTCGTTCATTGATAGTTCCACCAGCCTGGCAGAAATCGTTTTTCCGGCATCGGTTCCGCCTCGTACGATACATGAGCCCCACATGCATAGTGAAAAGGAGTATGATTCCTCCTCGTCGGCGTACGAGTGGAGCCACTTCCCACAGCCTCGCCTCGTTCAAGTGTGAGGCTAATGCTTATGATTAAGAGTCCCTTGTCTCTGTCACTGACCACGAACATCGCGGGACACTGAAAGACAGACGGCATCACTTCCGCAAGTGCATCCAGAACGAACAGCCAGCCGTCCTTGTACTCATTCATGCCTATGGTTGGTTTCTACCTCACCGGTTTCTACCCTACCTACCCTACCTACCAAGGTATAAATACATTTCTACCATTTCTACCAAAATGACCGTCAGCTTTCAAACTCGGCGACCCCCGTGCAACGAGAAGGCTTCAAACACGATGTGAGCAACCTCAGGGCGGGGCGGCCGCGGCGACCGCCGTGACCACCGATGGGATTTCGAGAACGACCCGGCAAATGCGTGGCTTGCGCCCCCAGACTTCGCGCTGCTGTACGGGCACAAGGTCGCCGCGATGCTCGCGCAGCGCGCGCGCCCATGCGCACTGAGCAGCTCGAGGCATCGATGAGCACGCTCTTTCGCTGGGTCTCGTGGCAGGTTTCCCACATGGCGGTGATCTGGGGGGCGCTCGCGTCCAGCGACGTGGACGCGCACCAGCGCACAAGCTACGACTCGCTCGACCGCATCACGCGTCTACACGCCCGAGGAGAACGACCTGCTCAACTCGGCGACTCAGTTCTCACACTCGATCTTCTCTGTCGTGCGGTCGTTCTGCTACTTCTGCGCGCTGATGCGCAATGCCGTGGCGCTGAGCTTCGACGTGATCAAAATGGCTCTCGACTGCACCCGCGGTGCGCGATCGGAATCGGCCGCGCCTGGCTCGGCGCGCTGCTCTTCGAGATCCTCGCGGCGCCAGTCATCGCGTGGGTGCTCTTCGTCTATGTGAGTGGCCAGTTCGACGCGTTCTACCGCAATGGCGAGATAAGCGAGTCGCGGTGTGTACCCACACGTGCGTCTGCGGGCGCGGATAAAGCCCGTGCCTCCAGGCGCTCGTGGCCTTCGAGAACTTCGGTATCGTGCTCCTCTTCCTCATCTACATCAAGAAGAGCGACATCTCGCGCGACACCGCGATCAGCATGGTCACGCACTTGCGCCGGCTCAAACACCACGTGCACAACTCCGGGATGGGCGAGACCGTGCTTGCGGGCGTGGCCGCGCCGTCACCTCCACCGTCGTCACCGTCACGGACCAGCGATGCCGGAAGCCCGAACGCCAAGACACCGTGGATCCAGAAGCTCCGCGAGCTGCTCGCGCTGACGAGATCACCGTGCCAGACCACGACATCCTCGCTGGCTTCGTGCTCGTGGACCTGATGGACACACACATGCTTCACAAGACCGTGCAACGGATGGCCACACTCCATCGGCGGCGCACGCAGGGTGCTTGAGATGGAGCAGACCAGCGCATCGCTGGATGGGGAGGCCGCCATTAGCGCTGGTGGAGACGTGGCGAGTGCCACTTCCTCGTCTTCAGCGTCCGAGTGACCGACGCGCAAGGCCCGCATCGTCGAGTGGCGCAAGGGCAGGATCACGCGGGTCAAGGGCGTCAGGCTCAAAGTATTTTTCAGTGGCAACCGCAGCTCAGCAACGGTGGCATGGCGTCCGCCACGTCATCGTTCTCTTCTCCAGTGTTGCCGTTTAGCGAGAGCGAGGTGCGGCTCACGAACAGGGGGTACATTTCTTGGAGCCGACGCCCGTACAGATCTTCGAACTGGGCGTGTATGTGTTGTTGGGTTGAGGAAGTTTGGGCCTTGGCACAAGGCGACGGTCGTGGAGCTGGACGCGCGACCGGCTCGACACGCTCAGCCAGATGCACGTCCAGTTTGGCGATGTGCAAAACCAGTTCACGCACTGCGTGCGTGAAAACCCACTAAAGTGGTTCTGAGGCGACGAAGACCCGGACTTCGGCGGCAGGATCGGGTGTCGCTTGAGGTATACCATGGACACAACTTGGTCAGTGCTGCGTCCAAAAAGACGCGCAAGCTCAGGATTGAACAACGGAAGGTGGAGTGTGTATTCATTACCAAAAACAAAGTAAATGGGCCCAGAAATGACCCGGATAATGCAGATATGAAGTGGTAACAACCTCGCGTGTTTGTGTCTGTCCGTTTGTGATACTGGATCTACTCACCTTGGCGATCTTGTTGGATGGTGTCGTAGTCCGCGTCGAGAAGGAATGGGTTTCGTTCAGCTCCTGCATTGGAATAAATGAACACAAGCTTTTCCACTCGATCAACATGGAGGCGGCTTGCCACGAGCGAGAGGTCGTGGCGGACGACGCTGGCATACTGAACAGAATGTTCGCGCTTTCACGCATCGAAGGGAATGCAGCGAAGTTCCACCATGACTTCGGGTGATATTTGCTCGCGTCGTCGAAATCCGCTTTCTGCCAGTCGATCTTCTGGTTTAGGAATCTCACCACGCCGGAATGGACCACCTTTTCTTCAGCCGAGGGGTCGATGTGAAGAAGAACTGAGACAATCAGAGCAACTTCAGGCAGCAAGTTGTTGCGAATTTCAGGCTCGAGAGGGTAGCGTGGATCGAGCAGGTAGGCAACTCGGGCAGTGTCTGACGTCGCCTTTGCCATCCTACGACGGACGCGGTCGAGAATGCGAGTTTGGACGTCCGCATCTAGCCCAAAAATTCCCTCACAATAGACACTGTGCTTCACCAGCTGGTTGAACTGGTAGTAGACGTCTGAAATTGGGGTCTTATTGCCTTCGAGTAGCGCGAGTGCGTCTGTGATCGGCGTGATAAGCCTCACAACGATCTCACCAAGAGCCCAGAAATTCTCGTCCGCAAGAATCGCCTTCACCTCCGCCAACTTCTCCACGTTTCCCTTGTTTCTCTTGTAGATTTCAATCAACTCACTGTTTGCAAACACCGTCAAAAGAGCCGACTTGTTCTCAATCACACTGCGCACACATATCGCGTGGGAATACCATCGAGTTTCAACAGGCAGCGAGAGCGACCGCCGGCAGTCTTGATCTTGCTGGGCCATACGAAATGTGTACAACAATGCTTATCGTTTCAACACGAATTTTGCGACCATCAACGCCGTGCCGAGCACGATTTCAAACAAAGGAATCTTCTTGAACAGGTCCTTCAGAAGTAGATTGGTTTGGTGAGCCGCGCATCCTTGAAAGAGCAGGTATTATCGTGAAACACGAAGCTTTGACCTCGAGCCGATCATGTGCTTCGCGTTATCACTGATCACGCCAACGACTTTACCAAGCCCGAAGCGCGTTTCGACTTCGCTGATGACGGCTTGGATCTTGCTTGCAATGTAGTCTGCGGTATGCGAAGCGGCTTGAGTCGGCACAGAAGACCAGAACACGGGTTGATCCAGATCTGGCGCT
>JAMFLL010000161.1:0-57532 GCA_027475725.1 Pythium rhizo-oryzae | reverse complement strand
CCGACATGTTCAAGCGCCTGCGCCTCCGCCGCGCGTCCGAGGGCGACGACCACGAGCGCAACGAGCACGGGCTCGTGACGCGCGTGCGCCGCTCGCTCCACAAGCACCACGCGTCTACCGCGGCGTCTAAAGCCCCGGCGCCGCCGCCCATGTTCGCGACCGTGTGCATCAACAATGTGAACCGGAGCATGCAGGCGCACGTCGTGCTGCGCGACGCCGGGCTGCGCGTGACGTCGTTCGGCGCCGGCGTGCAGGTGTGCTTTCCAGGGCGATCGGCCGACACGCCGCGGCTCTTTGGCTTCGGCACGCCGTACGAGACCATGTACAACGCGCTGCGCGCCGAGGACGAGCCACTCTACCGCCAGAACGGCGTGCTCGCGATGCTCGAGCGCAACATGCAGGTCAAGCACAAGCCGCAGCAGTTCCAGCTGCTGCTCAACAAGCAGCTCGAGGCGCTCGACGTCGTGGTCTGCCTCGACTACTCGATGTTCATCCGCGTGCTCAACGGTACGAACCGGAATCTTTGTGACTGTAGACATGACGGTCGAGCTGACAGGATGTCGTACGTTTGATTGTTGAGACTCGCGCATGCGGATCCGCTTTTGCTTCCAGAAGAAGCGGCTCCACGTGATCTGTCTGGATGTCGAGGACACGCCGCAGGACGCCCTGAGCGGCGGAGCGCTCACGCTCGAGCTGTGCCAGGCACTGAACGCGCTGCCCGAGCTGAGCGACGCCGAGGTCAAGAAGACCGTCGTGGCATTTGAGAAGCGGCATCAGCTCGAGATGTTTTACGTCGGCCTGGCGGTGTAAAAGGCGTCAGAGAGCGAAGCTGCGTGCGTGTGTGGTGGTTATGTTGGCGGTTAGGAAGGAAACGTAGGCTTGTAGGACAAGTGTGTGTGCGTGTATCGCATTTGTAATGATAGGTGGCATGAAGTCGGCAGCGCTAGTGTACTACTACGTAGTAGCTCTTAGCGGGCCAGGTCGTCGTCGCCGAGCTCCGGGTGCTCGTGGATCTGGAAGGCGCCCGCACATTGTGCAAAGAACTTGCCCTGCTGCTCGCGGAACGTCTTGAGCTCGTGGTAGATGAACGTGCTGCGCGCACTCTCGTAGTACAGGAACTTTTTGACGATCGCCTCGGTCGCCGACGCCAGCACAGCGCGTGCCGCTTGCAGCTAGCACAAGGAGAAGGGGATCGTTAGGGACTGGGAGGCTGTCCTCGGGACACGTGGGGGACGCACCTTGACATCGCGGCGAACGACGTCCTCCGGACGACCCTTTTCCTTAGCAAGTCGTAACTGCAAGCACAATTGTTAGCTCTTCAAAACAGAGCTGGACCATTTGGGCGAGATTCTCGCGTACCTTTCGCACAGCCGAGTCGAAGTCGAGCTTGAAGTTCTCGCGGTCTTCCATCTCTTTCTACTCGAGACAAGCGAACGTGAGACTCTGCATGCTGAGATAGCCCAGACAGGAAACGAACGTACCTTGAGCGTCATCAATCCCTCGAGCTTCTTCTCCAGGGCGGCCACCACAGTGCTTAGCGTCGTCCCCTTCGTTAATCACACCAGTCAACTGTGTCAGCCCTGCGATGGTAGTGTTCGATAGCATGGTCCAACATACCGCCAACTCTCTCCCAGTCGATTCCACACGGCTCATCGACTTGCAAAAATCCGGGTCAAACACCATGAACTCTTGATTCGACGCAACAGCCATGGGTGTCGTCCCTGGGCGGCTCTGCTGCGTCGAGATCTTGGATGCCGAGTCGCCGATCATGCCGGCGCCGTGGCCCAGCGCGACGAGGTTGGTCGCGTAACTCTTGATCTGCGTGATCAGCGTGACCACGTCGTCGTACATATCCATCTGTCGCGCGCGTAGCGCCTGGTACTCGGAGTCGTCGGACGCTTCTGCCTGCTTGAGCTTGACTAGGAGCTGCTGGATGATCCGCCGCTTGGAGCACCGGATCGACTCGCGCAGCTTGCTGCCGCCATGGGGCGCAGGCGGCTTGAACTGGTACTGGTCCTTCTCTGGGTCCCCGGCACAGGCCTTGGCGTTGCTCCAGCTCACGGCCGTGCGCGCACTCGCTGCGGACGGCGGCGCGGGCAGCCCGCCGTTGTTGTTGGCGTGGTGGTCTTCGCCCATGCTTGCAGACGTAAAGGTGCCTACTTGTTGGGATGAAGCTGCTGTTCCTCTTACTCAAGAGGAGACGGATCGCGCTATGGTAGCGGCACAGCGGTTGCTTAGTCTACGCTTCCATGGTGGGGAACTGCGTCAGCGCGCTATTCCTGCGCGCGATCCGCCAGGCGCTTTACGTACGGTACCCTTCCAAAGGAGAAAAATAGCAGCCATCTCTCGTCACAAGTCGCATAAAAATATGTACTCGATTAGGTTACTGTATACGTGTGCAATTGAACGACCAGTGGGTGCCTTCCCTATCCCTTGGCGACTCCAAGCCCATTCACAAGATCCTCATCATCCGCGGCCCACAGGCTCTGGATGGCAGAGGCCCTCTCCGGATCCGATCCAGCGAACGCCCTGCCATGCCGTCCGGTGCTGACGCCTGCTAATGGGCGATTCCAGCCCACCATTCTGCTTTGTGGCGCGTCACCCTGGAGCGTGGCATACCGAGTCCCATGAGTCGTCCGTGGCAGCGGCGCCGTGACACAGAGGCCCTCGAGGCGCGCTTGCCGCCTCGCTACCGCCTCGACCCGGGCGGTGACGACGGCTCCGGAGCGGCCGACGCGCCTGGCGCGCCCAAGCGCCCGCGTGTGCGCTACATGCCGCCGCTGGACGCGCCATCGCTCTCGCAGGTCGCGACCATGCGCGGCTTCCTGAGCAAGCAGGCCGACAACGAGCCCGGCAAGTGGACCAAGTACTACTTCGTGCTCAAGCCCACCACGTACTTGTACTACTACAACACGGCGCACGACGCCGACCCGCGCGGCATTTTGGACCTCGAGTTCCTGCGGGACGTGCGGTTCAATGCCGACTGCGTGCAGCGCAGCGTCGGCGGCAGCGCGAACGGGTTCCGCGTCACTGGGCAGCTGCCGGCGCCGTTTGGTGGAAGCGTCGAAGGCAGCCAGTTGCGGCCCGTGTTTCTGGATGCTGCGTCCCGCGAGGAGGCGAGCGCGTGGATGGAGGCGATCCTTCGACATCGATTCAGCTTGGATCGCTATCACGACTACGAGGATCTGCTGGCGACAATGGACGCGGCCGACGAACGACTCACACAACTCACGGACTGCATCAGCCAGCAGCAAAAGGCGTCGCAGAGCATCCTTCGTAAGGCCAGTGCATATCTGTGCAAGCTTCGTGATCTCGAGGCTCCCGGCGACACGGCGCCAGCAAACGACTCGCCCCCTGGGAAAGAAGCAGAGTCAACGCAAGATGCACTTCGATCCATCAACGAGTTGCTGGACGAGATCTTCGCCGAGGGCGAGCGTCAACGACGCCTCGTGGAGATTCTCCGCGAGCGCGAGAACGAACACTTCCAGCGCGAGGCACAGCTGAAAGGGTGCGAGGCCGACCTGAACATCCAGATTCAGCGCTGCCAGCAGCTTGAGCGCGAGCTCGAGAGTGTGTTGAAAGAACGCCGAGACCATGAGCAGCTTCTTGAATCGCGATACGCTCGTGTTCTGACAAGGGAGCGAGACGTAGCGGCACAAGCACAGCAAGTGACGGAGTTCTTGAAGCAGCGCGAGCGAGAGATGGAGCTCGAGATGAACGAAGTGCACAAGCGATCGACAGAGTTGGCCAACGCGCTAAAGAAAGAGGCTGATGCTTCAAACGCTGAGCTCTCGAGACAACGGAAGGCGCTTGAGAAGCAGCAGAAGGTGCTCGAGAAGAAGCAAAAGCTGATCGACCGACGCATCCACGAGAGGCCGACGTTGAAGGCGGGCTTCGTCGCTGCGGTTCGAAAGTCACTGCCGTCGTCGTCACCGAAGAGAGCTGTGCCCATTCTGCTGCGCTCTAGCGAACGCATCGACGGCGACGGTTGTGGGATTTATGGAAGTGACCCACAGGAAATGAGTGACGCCAAGACGTGGAGTTCCCTTCCCACCGAGACGGAGTGTGTTGAGCGAGGCGAGTCCACGATTCTTGAGAAAGAGGAGCCAAGCGCCATTCTTCCAGACTTGTGTCCACATGATCAACTATCCGTGAAGGAAGCATCGTGTGAAGGTGATAGTGTGGTGATCGGACCTCGGCGCGAGAAAGAAGTGGACATTCGACAACCTGAGGATGATGCTGACGGTCAAGATTGCTTGGAAGCGCGGTTTACATCGGGAGGACTATCTTGCGGGTCGTCCAGCAGGAGCATAGAACTTGTCGCTGAGCCGTCGATCACGACACCAGTCAGCTCAGATGACGCGATTACAGCACCGGTGGCGTGCGCCGAATCATCACCTCCGATTGAGCACAGCATGATCAACCGTCTCCCGCCAGAGTGGACTTGCAAAGAGAGCACGTCGTACCAAGGGCGAGTGTACTATTTCAACATCTTCACAGGCGAAACGCGCTGGGACTTTCCTCTGGACGCACTGGACGACACATCCCACAGCGACTCGTGCGATGGCAATCCGCTGGACAGAGACAAACACACGTCTCGTCTTTCGAGCGTCGCAGAGTCTGGCGGCGAAGTGGTCGCGACGTGGAGCCCGTATGATCCGGCTAGCTCCACAGCCATCGGCGCTGTCGCCGTTCCCAAGGCTCCATGGCGCCACAAGCTCGTGGCAAAGGTGGCGCAGTTCTGCGTCGATGGTAAGGCGGCGACGGTCACTCCGCCGCGGTCTCCGGTGGACGGTCCAGCGCAGGCCAACGCCGAACGCTGCGTGTTTTAGGAACTGTGGCTGTCTGTGGTGTTGTAGTCTCAGGAGGAATCTAGAGACGCTCTGTTTTGTATCCACTTTGGTCACGAGTGTGCTGGATGAACTCCAGCCAACTGACAGGGCGACGATGCACTGTGAAGTGAGGAGGTGAGTCATGACATGGCCTGGTGGGTTGTTCGACTTGCACCACGGCGTCCGCGCTTGGACACGGTCGCTGGGTCTTGAAGGCGCGGTCCGATCACTCGCACAAATTCGCTAATCTCCAGTTCCCAGTGCCCCATCTCATCCATCCAGCTTGAAAAACAATCCGGATAAACACCAAAATCCCCTACCCCTTCTCAATGCTTGTCAGCAATTCTGCCCGAAACACCCGCACAAATCCGAGCGAAAAGGTGTGGGCAATGTCCTCGGCGCACGGACTGGGCTCTCCGGGCCCACGATCATCCATCAGGAGAGGCGATGCCGGATCAGTCCATCCGCAATGACGGAACCCCGCCAGCCGACGCCGTTCGGCCGGCCGGCCGCGACATATCGACAACGCCCGCCGTCGCATTTCCAACTTTCTTGACCGTCCGCGCACGCGCTCGACCGACATGGCCGCGTACGGCGAGTATGCGCGCCACCGTGACAGCGGCGGCTCGCGGCGGCGCCCGCGCGACGCGCCGACACAATTCCAACACTACCAGCAACAAATCCAACACCAGCAACAAATCCAACACCAGCAACAAATCCAACAACACCAACAGCCGCAGCGCGGGCCGCAGAAACGCCGCGACACGGCCGACTCGGATCGCGGCCGCGGCCCGCTGACGTCCTCGCACGCGTCCTCGCAGGGGACGGCGGCCAAGCGGCCGCGCGTGCGGTTCGCGCCGCCGCTGGACGCACCGCTGCTCTCCAAGGTGGCCACCATGAGCGGCTTCCTGCGCAAGCAGGCCGACAACGAGCCCGGCAAGTGGACCAAGTACTACTTTGTCTTGAAGCCGACCACGCTGCTCTACTACTACGCGTCCGAGCGCGAGGCCGAGCCGCGCGGCATCCTGGACGTCGAGTTCCTGCGCGACGTGCGCTTCAACGCCGACTGCGTGCAGCGCTGCGTCGGCGGCGGCAAGCACGCGTTCCGCGTCACGGGCCAGCTGCCCGCGGCGCTGTGCGCGGCCGGCGCGGACCCGAACAAGACGCAGTTCCGGCCCGTGTACCTGGAGGCCGAGTCGCGCGACCAGGCGGACGCGTGGATGGAGGCGATCCGACACCACCGTTTTGATTTGGCGCGCCACCGCGACTACGACGACCTGCTCGACTCGATGGACGAGGTCGAGGAGCGGCTGGGCGTGCTGCGCGCGCAGAACGCCGAGCTCGCGGCCGCCGCGCACCGCGTGCGGCGCAAAGGACGCGAGCTCGTGTGCGCGCTGCGCGGCGTCGAGCCGGACGAGCTGCCGGTCGAGGAGGCGGCCACTCGGCCGCGCGGACTCTCGGCCGCGCCCGGAAGTGCGGACGACGACGTGTCCGCGACCGTGCAAGCGATCGGCGCGCTGATGGACGAGCTGTTTGCCGAGGCCGACCGCCACCGGCGGGTCGGCGAGCTGCTGCGCGAGCGCGAGGGCGACGCCGCGCGCGAGAACGCGCAGCTCAAGGAGTGCGAGGCCGAGCTGGCGATCCAGACCACCCGCAGCGAGCGGCTCGAGCGCGAGCTGGCACTGCTTCGCGAGGACCAGCTCCAGCAGAAGCAGAGCTACGAGACGCGGTACGAGGAGCTCGTGGCACGGGAGCGCCACTTGCTGGCGCGTGAGAAAGAACTGCTCGCGCAGATCAAAGAACGTGAGAAGCTCTGCGACGCGCGCATGCAGGAAGTGGACCAAAAATCGTCCAAGTGGAGCAAAGAGCTCGAGAAGGAGGCTGCGCGGCGCAACCTGGAGCTCGAGAAGCGCCGTAAGGCGCTCGACAAGCAGCAGAAGGCGCTCGAGCAGAAGCAGAAGCAGCTGGACAAGCGCCTCCAAGAGACCGCGCCGCCGTCCAAGATGCGGTTCGTCGGGGCCATCGGGAAGTCCCGCGCGGCGCCGGTCGAGGAACCGGTGGAACACCACGGCGACGAGAAGCAGCACCTGGACCACGACCAGTACGATGAAGACGACGAGACTGTGGCGTCGCGCCCTGGCGCGAAGGCGCGAGGCCGCTTCATGCCGAGCTTCCTGAGCCGCAAGGGCGCCGCGAGCGGAGCGCACCACGAGCCCGAGCCCAGTGAGGACCCAGAACTCGTGCATCCGGGCAGAAGAGCGCGCGCGTCACCCGAGCCCGAGATCGAATCGGACTACTTTGACGCTCGCGCCGACCTGCCGTCGCGCGAGTACCACACGAGCTCCCGAGGTGCCGGTGACGGTACACAGTACAGCCCGGACCGCTCGTCGGACGCGAGCACGACACGTCTCAGCGGTGTGAGCTACTCATCGTCTGTGAGCACGCAGTATGGTACTCAGCCGCGGCCGGGCCGGTCGTTCACAACCGGCGCGATCCCACCGGCAGCCAAGCGACCCGTTCCGACACGCTCAGCGTCCATCCCGGCGGCAACGAGCGCGACCAGCGCCGTGTACAACGGCATGACCGTGCGACTGCCGCCCGAGTGGACGTACAAAGAGAGCAAGAAGTATCAAGGCCGGTTCTACTACTACAACCGCATCTCGGGCGAGACGCGGTGGGAGTTCCCGTACGACGCCGTGCTGGACGACGAGCCGGCGGCCGCCGCGGCGCTGGCACGTGTGAGCCACGCATCGAGCTACGACGACGGCAACGACTTTGTGAGCTCGAGCCAGGAGGAGCGCGAGGACATCTCGGCGTTCCTGACGCGCACGCGCGCGATGACACAGCAGCGCGCGGCCACGCGTAGCGCGCTGTCGACACGCTCGAGAGCGCAGTCGTCGGCCCACGCGACGAGCTGGGAGAACCAGTACTACTCGGACTCGGCGATGGCCGCACGCATGGGCTTCGTGCCCGAGGAGCCCGAGGACGACCACAACATGCATCCGATCGAGGAAGAAACCAGCGCGTCTTCGGGCAAAGCGCGGGGCTGGGGCCGCAAGCTGCCGAAGATGCGCGCCAAGTCATCGGCGACCAACAACCACCAGGACGTCGCGGACGACGCCGGCGCGGCGCCCGCGAAGACCGGCAAAGGCTGGAAGCTCATGCCCAAGGTGCCCTTCGGTAAGGGCGCGCGCGCCAAGGCCATGGCTGCTGCTGCGGCGGCGCCCGTGTCGCCCCAGGCGTCGGACCCCATCGTCCACGACGACGGCCGGCACGAATTTTAGAACGTTTTGTGTGTGAGCTGTTCAAACTAACTTATTATAGTATATTAATGGGTACACGACGAGAAGTGTACCCCCTTTTCCCGCAACATTACGCGTGTCGTCCAATGTAACGTTTGATTGATCGGACCGTGAGAGGGCCATCCATCATCATCATCCGCACTTCGTCCCCATGGCCGCCAAGATGGAGGTGCTCTCGCGCTGCGGCGGCGCCGGACGCGCGGCGTCCGCACGCGCGCGCGTGCTGCTGGACCCGTCGATGTCGCTGTCGTTCCAGCTGCCGGCGGCGATGCGGCCGCTCAAGGCGAGCGAAACCACAACACCACGAGCCACACCCGTCCACAGTGTGGCCGCGCCCGTGGACGAGCAGGAGGAAGAAGAGGTAGAAGACGAAGACGCGTCGTGGGAGTCCAAGGACTGGGGCGACGAGCCGGCCGCCGTGGCTGCGGACGCAACCCGCGTGGCCACCGCGCGGCCGCGGCGCGTGGTGGTGGACACGACCATGGCTGTGCGGTCGCTGGACGACGCGTGGGACGGAGCGGAGGACGCGGAGGAGGAGGACGACGCGTGGGAGGAGGCCGCGGCGCCGGAGCTGCCCGACGACTTCCCGCTGCTGATCGTGAACCTCACGCGGCTGCGCGACCTCCACTTCCGCAGCGAGAGCGATGGCGGTGGTGACCCCGAGGCGATCGCGATGGACACGGACGAGCAGCTCCGCGCGTTCTACGCGACGGTCAAGCGCACGCTGCACGCGCACTTTACGCAGATGACCGAGGTGCTGTTCGACCAGGAGGTGTGCTTCCACACGCACTACGGCGCGCAGCGGCGCGTGCTCGAGAACCTCCACGCGGCGTTCCCCACGCACGTGTTTGCGCTCGTGGACTACCCGCCCGAGCTCAACGGGCTCGCGCTCCACGAATATTTGCACGTGCTCGCGACGCCCACGCGGTGGCCGAGCGTCAACTACCTCAAGGACTGCCTGCGCAAGTGCTCGCGCGACCTCGAGTGGAAGTTTGAGATCGCGATCGAGCTCGAGAAGCTCGCGCAGCAGGAACACGACTGGTGGACTACCGAGCAGCAGCGCCGCAGCGACGAGATCGACGCACTCACGCGGCTCCGCGACTCGTTCCGCGAGAAGCTCGCGGGTGGCGAGGACAGCGCCAAGCAGCACGCGAGCCAGTACCTCCTGCTGCGCAAGCTCGAGGACATTGAGACACGGCTCGTGGCACTGATCGACGTGTTTCTCCAGGAGCCCGAGCTCACGCCGCGTGAGAGCCGCGCGCTCATGGGCTTTAAGGACGCCGCGCCGGCGATGCAGATGCGCAACGTACTGGACATGGTGGTGGCGATGATCTTTAGCCGACTGCCGCGCGACTACGGGTCGCAGCCCACGACCGAGGCCCACTTCGAGATGCTGCTGGACCACCACGTCCACATCCGGCGGCTCTGGAAGAAGGATTTCGGCCGGCTACCGGCACGCAGCAAAAGTGCCGGGGGAGACGATGACCAGGAGGAAGAAGAGGAGGGGGAGGAGGAGGAGGAGGAGGAGGAGGAGTTGGCGCCTGCGCTGGAGGACGAGTTTGATCAGTTCTCCGGCGTTGACGACGATGTAGTCGACGAGGAGCAAGAGGAGGAGGTAGATGTTCAGGACGACTGGGAGGCAATCGCAAACGACGGTGGTGATGATGAAGAGAGGCCTGATGAGGTTGAGTCGGCGCGGATTGATTCAAAGCCCGCGGTGGACGGCTTGGATGGCTACGGCGCCGACTACGAGAGTGGTAGTGACGCCGACGACAGTGATCGTGAGGAGACAAAGGAGGTGCCGCAGCCCGTTGCGACAAGGAAGCGCGGCGCACGGCGCACGCGGCGGACAAAAAAGAAACGGGATGCGTCCCCGACTCCATTGAGTAATGAGCGCTCTCCCAGCCCCGATTTTAAGCGCCTCACGATTCAGAGCGAGCGCGAGCGCGCACTTGAGGCGTTCATGTACGGCGGGGGCGCCTCGGACAGCGGCAGCGGCGACGACCAGCGCGGTGGGCCAGTATTTCAATCGTTCGCACGCACTGGCGCGCTTCAGCTGCTTCGACGAGCAAAAGAGAACGAAGGATTCTGAGTTTGTTCACGTTGTCTTGCGTCGTGCTCTCGTCTCAGCTTGTCCTCGAACGTTCGTGAGCCGTGTGTTCCTGTAAAGTAGCCGCACAGTAGACCAGGCCAGAGACACACTTTTGCTCTCGATCCCAACACGTTGATTACAATAAATAATCACGACGGTGTCACATCCAGCACGCACCATTTGAATTGCTCTCGGCTACATGTCGTCGTCATCGTTTGCATCTTCACGGGACTGGAGTCTGAGCAATTCCTTCAGCTCATCCTCGTCGTCTTCGAGATCGCTGTCAGCGTAGCGAGGGTTGTGCGGCGTCCGCAGCTGGCTCCATTCTGGCGCGGTCTCGTTCGTGTAGCCGTAATCAAAGAACAGCTCCTCGCCGACGTGGAGGTCCCACTTTGCGAATAGCGCAATGCGGTGCTCGCCGCGCACAACCAATATCTTCGTCTCCAGATTCGCGACCTCCTGCATGCGGTGGTTGGCAAACTTGATCTTGTTGCCCTTCCGCATAGCATCCACCACTTCGTCGCTGTTCACGTCGAAGAGGTAGCTTACCTTTATGGCATCATAGATGTTGCCACGGCGTTCAGCTTCATCATCGGAGATCAGGGCACCACGATATTCGTAGACAAACTCGCCCTTGCGAATCGGCTCTAGCGCGTACGCTCCCCAACCGTGGGTTGCAGAGAATGCCACCCCGATCTTCTTGTGAACACCACGAAGGAGACTGACGTTGCGGCAAATCCCGACGTCGCTCGCGGCCGCCACGCGCTGCGTACCGTCAAACTCCATCACTGCGGCCTCGTGGGCGCCGCACGAAAAGCAAAAATCGGGGTCGCACTCCCGGCCAGCTGAGTAACACGAGCAAGCCTTCGTGCGGCACTGGCCGGGGACACATGTACAGCCATGGTTTCGATTCGCGCAGTCGCGTGAGCAGGAGCAGGCCTTGTCGCAGTCGTGGCCACGCTTCAAACACTCGCAGTTCCCATCGTTGCACTCTCCGCTGTGTTTACACGCCTCGTATCGATGCTCGCGTTCTTTCGTTTGCTGCTGTGCGCGGTTCATACGCGTACGTTTGATCAATTCCCGGTTACCTGAGTGTAGTGCGGCGGAGCTACGATACGGATTGTTTTGCCGACGGTGTTCCGACTTGTCATGGAACCGGTCTTGGTATGCAGCTGACGAAAACAGACTTGAGCTGTCCATCTTGCTTCTTTCACTCTCGATGTAGCGGTGGATTGCGCGACACGAATCAGTTCCATCCACACCAGCTGCAGCTCTAGGTCGCTCACAAAGGCGTGCGATGATGCACGGGTTTTCCCCCAAGACGGGAATCACTTTACGCAGCAGAGTCTTCAACACGTCCGACACCTCGGCCTCCGAGTGGCTCGTCTCCCCTCCCACTGGAGCCGAGCGCTTCCAGCACAATGCACCGCATGAAGTTTCCGGAGCTGGAGAAATCAGCGTGTCCATAATTGGGCCAATGATGTCGCGGTACGAATCATCCAAGTACTCGGAATCATCGACTTGACGCACGAGCTTCCTCAACTGCTTCGCCTGCTTTTTCTGGTTCTTCTTCCGCTCTTTCTCCACCATCACCTCCTGTACTTGTAAGCTTGCGCTAGCGAGCGTACTCGCGCGGGTTTGCGAGCGCCTTGAGCGACGGCGGTCAGCAGCGTCCAACGTATCATCTTCACCGTCAACACTACCAGATATGATGGATTGAGCTTCGTCGTTGTTGCCCTCAGCTTGGCTGTCCTCAGACGAAGAGGAGGATGAAGATTCGATCTCAATCACGTCACCACCGCTAGTTCCGCTACCCTTCTTCACTCGTGAAAGGCCAACACCGGATTTCTTGACAACCGGATTGAGCGGGTCCATCCGTTGAGAAGGTTGGGGGTGCTGAATCCCGTGTTGCTGGCAGTCATACGAATAGCAACGGCGGCAAAACAAGTCCCGATACCACTCCATTGTCTGACCGACCGACTTGCTGCGGCGTAGACCTTTGCAATCCGGATACTGGAGGTAGTTCGACGAGAACGACGAGAGTGGAGGTCGCAGTTTTTGGCTGACAGAGTCATCACTGGACACCACATTGGACGTGCGGACGAGCTGAGACACGTACTCTCGAATCTCGGCATTATTGACGGCAGGGTTGACGGATTCACCCTCTAGACATTGATGCAGCTCTTTGATTCGTTTGCTGATGAAGCGCCCCGTATCTTCGCGTTTTTGGATGACGTCGTAGTCTGTAATCGGCTCGGCAAAGCCACCAATATCTCGTAGAGCTTGGAATACTTTCGGAGAACGACCGCACTCCTTGATCACCATGCAGAGCAGGTATTCCATCACTTCGTCGTCCATCGCACTCCGAGTTTCAACAACAAGACTGGCAACATCGCTTCGCCAGCTTTCAAGCTGTTCTTGAATCTTCACCGGATCCTCACCATCACTAACACCACCATCCGGTAACTCGATCACGATAGCGCGGTCCTTGTCGAGCGTTGTCGATTGGTATCGCCTTGGGTCAATGTTTACACGCCCTTTGTCACCTAAGTGGGGGATGTACCTCAGCAGGGGGTCATCCTCCACTCGGATATTCGTCTTCACACTGATCCACGTGCAGGACTGTCGCATTGGCGCGAGATCGTCCCCAAACTCAATAACTGTCTCGGGAAACCGAGATATCTCCTGCACTCCGTCGTCTTCATCGCCTTCTTCAGAGCTTTGAGTCTGGCGCGGGATGCCTAGGATGTAACGAATCGTGCCGACAAGCGTATTCGGCCGCTTGGTTTTCGCCCGTGGGAGAGATGCGTGCAGTATTCGCTTTGCATGGACACGCTCGATTGGTGCAAGATCGGCGCTAGTGCTAACCTGCGGCGCACTTCGCAGCCGTCGACGTGTTTCGGCGATTGATGAGTCTACCGTGGAGGAATACCATGGAAGGGAACTCCTCATCTCCGTAATGATGTCTTGCACGCGTCGTTGGTGGCATTGTTTGAGCACCGGGAGGGATGTGTCAATCACGCGACGCACTTTGCTATTGACAGCGTCTTGAGACTCATACTCCAAGAGAGCACAACGACAGAGCAGGTTAGAGAAATCGGACAGACGCCACGACAGGCGAGGTACACACGTACGTTCTGGGTCAGGACCTCACCCGTCGAGACTTTCGGAGGAGAGGTGATGTCGGCTAGGGGACCGACCAGGCCGGTATCATCAAACTCGCACAGCTCACGCTCCTTGACTGTAATCAAATCAAACCACAATTGAGAAACTAGCATAACGATCTGCACCAAAGACACGGTAAACGCGTACCTTGAAGGAATGCTTGTCTATCACGACGGCCTCGCTTGGACGGGAGGATGTTCAACGGAGCACGAACAAACTGAAGACGCTCTCGCCACGCTGTGTTGTGCAACAGTGGGATGTGATCTACTTTCTCCGCGGCGGCAAACGACATCGATGCATCAGCAGCCACAGAGATTGTAGTCGTAACGTGCCGAGTCCCTGTAGTGGAGAAGCCTTCGCGCAGAGCAGGGGGGACATAATACGGCGGTGACTTAGTCCGAGCAAGCTGAGTTGACTCTCGCGTCGTGGAATTCGAAGCTGCTCTCGACGCAGCACTGGACACAGTTGACTCGACAGACGCACCAGAGTCCTGGCGTTGCAGTCTATAGACACGCTGGGTCGACACACCTTTTCGAGCGCCATTCGCCGACCTTGCGTTGTTCGACGAAGACCGACCGCGAAAGTGATGGGCTGAATTGGCTGACTGTGACGATGGTTCTTTCTTTTTCTGCAGCTGCTTGAAGTAGGCAAGCTCGCGTTCTTGAGCCTGCATATCCTCGACAGACATGTTTTCAGGAAGTGCAGCGACCGCTCGAGCTGGTCGAGAAGTCGGGATCTGCTCTTGTCGCAGGCGTGCCGCTGCTGGCACTGGTGTTGACAGTGGCGGTGAAGATCGATGGACGGGTCGAGGAGGTGGCGCCTTCTGTGCAGGTTTTGACTTCGCAGGCAGCGTTGCTGTCTTACTTGCTAGGGGCTTTGTCCTGGAGAGTGGGGCATGGGACGGAGCTCGACCAACAGGTTTCTTCCTGGACGATTGTTTTCGCCGGGCATGGTCCTCTGAATCGGGCTCTTCCGAGTCGGACTCTGATGCCGATTCTTCATCAGAGATCTCAATCTCCTCGATCGCTTTCTTAGGTGCGGGTCGTTTTCGCACGATCTCTCGGTGGTCGCTGTCGGAGTCGTCGTCTTCTTGACCCTCCTCCTCGTCCTCACTTTCTTCTTCGCTGGATGCTTCGCTTTCGTACTCGTCACTGTTTTCCCTGAGTCGGGACCGCGCTCGCTTTGCTGGCTGTGCAGCCTTTGGTGGCGGTTTAACGACAGACTTCCTCGCCGCGAGCGGTGCCTTCGTGAAGCCACTCGCCGCCGCCGCCTTGCTGGACGACCCGTTCGTCGTGAGCTTGGATCGAGCTCTGTCGTTGCCGAGAACCTTTTGCTGCGTTTTCATCACGCCTCGCCGTGCCGGCTCCGTAGATTTCGCCGCCGCCTTGGCATTGGCCTGAGTGCGCAACGCGCGCGCTTGTTCCATCTTGCGCACCATGTTCGAGTGCCGGAATGGCCCGTCGTCGTCGTCGTCAACGCGGAAGTCGTCGCTGAGATCATCACTCTCGCTGTCGCTACGGTCTGCTCGTCTAGCTGGTGCCGTGGCGCGGCTCAGCGGCGGATTCGAACGGCTTTTAGAGGACCCCACACCGTGCGCCGGCGTCTTCGTGCGCTTGGCTGATGACGCCGGGCGTGCGCTCGACGGCCGGCGTCGCTTGCGCGCGAACGCGCGCGCGCCGTCGCCAAACGAGTCGTCGCGGTCATCGTAGTCGTCGTCATAGTCGCTGCCGTCGTCGCTCTCGTCCTCTTGGTCGGCCGCCAGTAGATAGTGCTCGTCGCGGGTCAGCACGTAGTCGCCGAACACGCGCGGAGTGGTCGCGCTGGGCGTCTTCGTCTTCTTTGCGGGCGCCGTCGGCTTGGGCGCGGCGCCGCGGATCGTGACGCGCATCTCCACCTCGCTCTCGCCGCTGTCGTCATCGCTGCTGCTGTCCAGTACGATGACCTCGTGGTGCCCTGCCGAGAGAAACAGACCACACAAAAGAGGGGGGAAACCACGGTCAGCGGACCCCGGAATACATCGGAAAACGCGGTGTGTTGGAGGATAAAACAACGCACGCGACATCGTGCGCTATGCGGTCGATGGACACGCGCCGCTTGCGTCTCCGGGGCGCGCGGAAATGCGGTCGGAACGCGGGCTTCTCCACGCCGCCCAGTGCGTGGTGGTGCTCAATGTCCGGAAACCTCGTCTGAGGTAATGCACGGGCCACATAAAACCCAAAGTAATGAAGGTTTATTGTGTCGCCCATCACATTCCAGCCAGCCACAAGACCAGCGAGCGAGTTAAACCTCACGCGTCGGATAGAAACCTACACGTTCTCACCACCGTACAAGTAGGTTTCATTTTTCAAATTTGGGGAAAGCCCGTCACGAAGATGGCCGAACCGGACGAGAGCGTGGCGCCGGCGGCGCCGTCGGGACGCGTCGCGACGATCAAGAAGCGCGGCCGCAAGCCGGCGCAGTTCTGGGTGTCGTTCACGGCGCTGGAGGAGCCCTACAAGGCGCGCGCGGCGCCGTGCCGCCACTGCGCGGCGACTGTGAGCTACCACAAGAAGTGGGAGCAGGCCAAGAGCCACCTGCTCAAGTGCGAGCCGTTCCTGCGGCTCATGCGCGAGACCGACGCGCGCGCGCGGCCCGAGTGGTTCGAGGTCGAGGTCGAGAAGCGGCGCCGCTCGGCCGTGCGCGCGCTGCCCATCGATTTGGTCGTCCACGGAGTGGACGCGGCCGCGAGCAGCAGCGGTCCACCACCGGCGACCGCGCGGCTGGCTACGACGACAAGCAAATCGTCCGGCAGTCGCGGCAGGAAGAGAGATTCGCTCGGCGGGGTCGATGGCGTATCGGCCAGCGAGCTGCTGTTGTTGCAGGCGGCTCGTAGCGGGGGCGCGGTGGACGACGCCTTGATCCGCCACGTGCTCGCGCGCGAGCGGGACGGCGCCGGGAGTTCCTCCATGGAGGACCTTGTCGACAAGGCGTATCAGCGTGTGCGTCGCTGTGTGGGTGCTGCTCTGCGTGCGCAAGCTGGCGCGGTGCCCGTGCTCGTGGTCCTCTGGAGTGATGCGACCAAGGCCGTCGAGTGCAGCATAGCCATGGATGACAAGTGCTTCTTCCTCGAGCGACAGGTGATCCCGGAAGCAGCAACCGCCCGGGGGGATGCAGCGGCCGTGTGGCTATTGGCAGAGATTCGTCGCGTCGTCCGTGAAGTGGGCCTCCCGGTGCAGGGTTGTGTTGTACATGCGCCGCGTGAGTTTGTGGATACAGTCGCCAGTTTGAGCAACCAAGGCGTCGAAGGCACCTTGCAGATCCATCACAGCCCGCTGCAGGCCATGATCACGATGGTGGATGCGCTCTTGCAACGTTTTGTGACCGCCGATAGTGACTGCAATCCACTGCGAGAGTATTTGGAGGTCGCACTCACGTGCCACGATGCATTAAGCCTCCTGGACGCGAGAACACCGACACCAGCACACATCTTGCGAGATCTTGACACCGCACGGTACGCAGTCGACGGCGTACGGAGCATTTCGCTCGCCGATGCGCTGTGGACAATCGTCGATGCGGAGAAGCTTCTGGATGTGGAGGCTTTGCATCAGATGGTCGGGCGCACTGGTATGGACAGTGCGACCAGTCTGACATTGCGCACCATAGTTGAAGACACGAACTTTGCGCTCAAGCTACGTCGCTTCCACAGCGTGCTCCGGCCCCTCTACTCTGCGGTGACGCTATCCGCAAAGTCGGTCGTCCATCCTTCCGACGTATTCGTGGCCTTTGCATCACTCGAACGAAGCTACGCCGACAACGTGAACATCACCAATGAGCAGCGCCATTTCCTCGCTGAGCAGATTACAGCATACGAGCCAGTGATCGTTCAAGATGGATACCCGTTGGCCCACCTTTTAGATCCAGCGTACCTTGGCGAACTTCTGGGTGACGCGGCAAAGGCAAAGGCAGAGCACAAGCTCATGGCGATGGCGCGAGAGAACGACGTGAGTGATAAGCAGGCGTTGTATGTCGAGTACACGCAGTTCCAGGTTGCTGCGGTACAGCATCAAGCATCCGACGACGGATTTGTACTCCGTATGCTGAAGGAGCGAAAGAAGACGATGCGTCAGTATTGGCTGACCGACGGACGTCGGTGGCCTCGGCTGCAAGCCATTGCGCTGGGGCTTGAACAAGCGCCAGCCGATGCCGCTTTGCCATGGCCATCTGCCACCAAGCGCGCTCCACCCGTGGGAGCCGCCGGCACCGACGCGAAGATGCTGTTCGTGGAGAGAAATCTCCCGCTGCTTGCCGTTTCCGAATTGATGGATGTGAAAGTCGCGGCCGACGAATCCCTGCAGAATGGCGAGGATCAAACGCTCGGCAACGACGTGCTGATCTGAACCGGGCGCCGGGCGCAGGTCGGCGGTACTGTAACCCAACTGCCACATAGCATATCCCAATAGCCATATTTTGTTGCGATTGAGAGAGATGGTCTCATTGAGGAACACAACCAAATCAAGTGAAATTGTACCACGCGCGGCCACCGCTGTGCCAGTCTCGAGGCGCTGAGACCTGACTGATGCCCGCCGAAATGTCTTGGTGGAACTGATTTGATTGCCACCGACATGTGACGAGCCAGGCAGCCGAATTAGTGACATAAAATAGTGACATGTGAGCTTGTGGTGGGCCGGGTGCGACTTCTATCTAGATCCGACAATATGGCGCTCCTCGCGACGGCGGCGCGGCTCTGTGTGTGCGCCCGGGGCTTCCGTCCGCGCACCCGAAGCGCTTGGGCGCTTTCTGTGAGGCGTCTAAGTGGCGACCGTGCGGCCCAGCGTGTCGTGGTGCGGTCGCAAGAGGAGATGGAGGCGCTCGGCGCGCGCGTCTCGCGCGGGCGGCGCCGCGGCGACGTGCTCTTCCTCCGCGGGTGAGAGGGCTGTACATCTAGGAAGATCGCGACAGCGTCGTGTCTAACCTCTGAATCGTACTTGGTGTAGCGATCTCGGTTGTGGCAAGACGTGCTTCGCGCGCGGCTTCATCCGCGCGATGGCCGGCGACGCGAAACTTCACGTGACTTCGCCGACCTACCTGCTCGTGAACACCTACGACGAGCTGCAAGAGTCCGCGGCGGTCTCAGACGCAGAGAGGTACAGTAGAAACGAGCTGTGCTCTCACTGAGATAACAGGGCATACACAAGATGCTGATCGATGTGGATGTATACCAGTCCTGTTATCCACCACGTCGATCTCTATCGTCTCGAGCAAGTCAGCGACGTGGACGCCACGGCGCTAGGACTCACGGACGCCTTCTCGAACGGTATGAGAATCGAGATACGATTTATCAGATGCCTATCGCCCCTGACACATGCGTGACTTAATGACAGGCATCTCACTGGTCGAGTGGCCACAGCGCTTGACGGCATCAGGGATCCCCGCGGAAAGACTGGAGGTGGACATCTCCTACAACGACAACGACCCAACTGTGCGTGACGTGACTTTTACTGCGTACGGGAAAAGATGGCATACGTTCGAGGCAGCGTAAATTGGAAACACAGAAGGTATCCTCCTTCGAACAAACTACTGCGCGTACTCGCCGCCATCGAGCTCCTGCGTCCAGTCAAAGCCCTCCCAATCTTTCAGAAACGTGAGCACGTCCTTCTTCTCCTCTTCAAACCCGCGCTTCTTGCCATCACCACGACGACCGTACTTGGGCGGGTCCACGCCCAGCATGCCGGCCACCACGTTGACACCAAAGTCGCGAGGGAACTGGTCCTCGTCTTCAATCACATGCGCGTAGCTGCCGCCCTTCGAGCCCGTCGCAGCGCCCGGCCACTCGATGTGAAAGTACGCAAATTGCGGCGGTACATGGCGCTTCACACCGCCGTCGCTGGTATCGATGATCTTCTTGTGCGTGGACCACTCCTCGTCGGCCTGCATCAGCTCCTGCTTAAAGTACAGCGGTGTGTCGGCGGCCACGTCCTTTGGGACGGGAATGCACTCGATAAACGTGTGACGCTTGCGGTGCGGTGCGCTCGTTTGCTCGAGGAACACGACGCCCATGTCAAACATGGAGTCGCACATGCGAGCCAGAGCGTTCTGAAATTTCTTGACTTCGTCCCAGACCTGTTCGTTTGCTTCCGTAAACGAAGCAGTATGGTCCATGGGGACAATCAGACAATGCGCGGCATGGAGCCGCGGCTTCGTCGGCATCGCGAGGTAAGTGTGCTCTCCGAGCGACAGCATAAGGTGCTTCTTGAAGAGCGGGCTCTGCATACATGCTACGCACTTCTGCGTGCGATCTTCCCACTTTTTGTTGGCGCTCACAAATTTCTGGCGCTCGCGCTCTGCGGCC
This sequence comes from Pythium rhizo-oryzae, assembly GCA_027475725.1. NCBI lineage: Eukaryota > Oomycota > Peronosporomycetes > Pythiales > Pythiaceae > Pythium > Pythium rhizo-oryzae. The sequence continues at coordinate 37,813 of JAMFLL010000161.1, read as the reverse complement.
GCGCGCTTGGTCAGATTGGCCTCAGGTCGCTCGAGCATCTTCATGTCCACTTGATCTTCCTCGTCAAAGCCGCTAGCGAGGTTGCGCGCGTTGACCTCCGTACCCCGGTACTTGGAGCCAAGACGTAGGATATTGCGAGCATGGATGTCGTCCATGTTACCGTGGTCGGCACCTGCGCTCGTCATGCGCTCCTGGCGCACGAGTTCGTCGAGCGAAACGTCGTCTGCGTCGCCCTCTCGCCTCGCCTTTTTGCCCTTCCGAGAACCGTATCGAATGTCCTCCTTTTCAAGCGGCGGGAGCGCGCTGTTGACGGCTTCAAAATGCGGCACAGACTCCACCTGTTTTGCTTCTTCGCGCCGCGCCTCAAGCTCATTGAGCTGCTCTTTGAGCTTGTGGAAGAGATCCATGTTGCCCATCATTTGCGCACGCAACGCCTTCGCCGCAAGCTTGTTTAGGTCCACGTCGCCGGGTGGTATGTCCGAGGCCTTCGCCTTCACTTCTGTTGCGGGCACTTCGGGATTCCTGGGGGGTCGAGTTGGCGAAGACACGACTTCACGTGATTTACCACCATACAGAAACGCGTTGCGCCTCTCCAGCTCCGCGCGCTCTTGCTGCTGCTTCTCCAGTTCATGCGGCGTAAGCTCTCTTGGCTCCGCCTTTGGAGGAGGAATTAATGCTGGCTTTGACAGCGGGACTGCGGTCTTCGTGACTTCCTTCGTTGGCGAGCGAGAGCGACTCGGGGACCGACGAGGTCTCTTGTATCCACTGGTACTAGTTCGTTCGCGTTCGCGGTCACGGCTCCGACTGCGTCGTTCAGGACGGTAGTCGCGATTACTGCCACGTTCGCGACTGCGGCTGCGGCGTCTCTGGTCTCGCCGGGGTCTATCGAACATGTCGTCTTCGCGTGCAGCTCGGAACTTGGCACCAGGACGGTTCTCGAAATTAGGTAGTTTTGAGTAGTCGATTGGCATCTCCTCGTCATCATCCTCGTCATCTTTCCGTGTGGTGCCACGGCGTCGATCGCCGTCATCACGCGCTCCTCGTTCTGTGTTTCGGCCAACTGTCTGAGACACACTGGACTGCACGCGACTTGAGAACTTGGCGAGCAGTGTTCTGTCCGAGGCGTCGCGCCCCACCTCCAGCGTACGGCGACCTCTGTCTTCACGAGGCTCGCGGCGCCGTTCGTGTTCACGGTCATCATCGTCATGGCGCTTGTAGTGCAAGTGGGCTTTCGGGTGCGCGGATCCTCGTGCTGCCTCTTTGAGCACATCCAGCGAGCCAAACCGCTCCATGATGATGTCTTCCAAGGGTCGTCCAGTCTCGCGGGCCTTGTCCTTCGCTCGCTGGAGCATCTTGGCGCGCCAGCTCGCTCCACCGTCGCCTACAAGCGGATCATCCTCATCCCCGTCGTTGCCCTTGGTCTCCTCTGTACTGTCATCACGCGAAGCCGCTGGTCGTGCATCCGGTTTCTTCGGGTCGTATAACCCGTACAGCATTCCCGTCACGGGCTCGCGGAGCCCCGCGTCGATCTCGTCTTGGATCTTCTTCGCTTTGGCCTCCTCGCGCAGTCCCTCTTCGGTCTTGGGCACCACAACGGGCGCCTTCTCACGTAGCTCAAAGCTCATCCCCATCCAGTCGTCGCGCACGAGCGTCGACTGCTGCTGCGGTTCCGCCTCCCTAGGCGGCGCAGGCTCCGCGTCCGACGCACCAGCAGAGCTGCCGCTGTCACTGCTGCTCCCCGTCGCAAGCCGCCGCGAGCGACTGTGCTTCTTGCTCTTCTTGCTGTGCTTCTTGCGGTGCTTCTTGGCCTTTTTCTCGGCCTTGCGGCGCCGCTCGCGCTTGGACCGGAAACCGTCGTCCTCGTCGTCCTCGTCCGACGAGCTATCGCTACTACCATTGCTATCGTCGCTGCTGCCGCCGTGGCGCCGCTTAGGCGCCATGCGCTTTTCCAGCGCCGGGTTAATCCAGTCCTGCCGCAATCCCGTCAACATTAGCACGCTCCATATCTCCGCTTCTACGCACCCAATTCGCACCGCACGTACCGGCTCGCGACGCGCGCGATGGCGGCTCTTCCCTGACTTGCCTTTCTCCTTGCGCGCGCCCGCCGCTGACGCGCCGCTGCCCGCCGCGAGGAACTGGATGCCCTTCAGGAACGAGCTCATGGCGGCTCCGTGTCTCTGGATCCCTCCGCGCTTGTTGGTGTTGGTTCTCCCCCAGGTGTCACAATGCGTCACTATCGCGGAGCAGCGCGGGCGTATAGCTCTTTCGTATGTAGTACCTCCCCAGAGGAAATCTTCCCCTGGTGGTGATGTCATTCTCGAAAAGAAGCCTTTGGGGAAGAGAAGGCGCCATGTCGGGCTGGGTGAGCTCGTGGCTGCGCGGCAACGAAGGCGACGAGGAGACCAAGGGCGACGCGCCTGCGGCCAGCGACGGGGCGCCCGCCGTGGTGCCCTCGGCCGACGAGATCCGCCGCAAGCGGCTCGAGCGGCTCCAGCAGCTGGACGCCCAGCGGCAACAACAGCAGCAACAACAGCAGCAGCAAACCGAGGAAGCCAAGAGCGAGGATGTGACCATGGAGGACGTCCCCGCCACGCTGCCGGTTCGAACGACGCCCGCGGCCCCGGCAGTGGCTGTGCCGGCCCCGGCGCCGCCTCCTGTCGCGCCGGCGCCGACGCCGAAGCCGCAGCCGGTGCAGAAGAAGAAGTCGGGCGGCAGCGTGCCGCGCTCTTACGTGAACGACATGCTGCAGCGCGCGCTGCAGCTCACGCTGTCGAGTGTGGTCGCGAGCGCGAACGAAAAGTACTTGTTCCTGGCCGAGTTCGCCAGCGGGCTCGACGGGAACACGGACCTCAACGCGGGCAACCTCGGCGAGGTGCTCTACTCGCGCATTGTGCTGAGCCCCGCCGTGCTCACGGGCACGGCGCAGCCCGTTGCGACGCTGCAGTACCTGGAGCAGTGCTTTTACCGGTGTCGCGACGAGCTCCAGGCGCTCCAGTCGTCGTACCTGCGCATTCCAGAGAGCGAGAAGAAAGAAGCCGAACAGTGCATCACGTCGCTGCGCGAGATGTGCATTAACTACAGCGTGACTGCGCTCACGGAGCCGGATATGTTCCCATTCGAAGTCGGTACGCTCAACACTGACGCGCTGGACAAGATCATCCGCGCGCAGGCACATCCACTCACAGGCGAGTATGTCGACGCGATTGTCGCGGAGCTCGACCAGAATGGCGCCGTCTACGGCGTGTTTGCACCGATCTTCCAGAAGCTGCTGTCAGAGCTGTTCATGATCAACCCGCCGAGTTTGATGTCGAATTTCTACGAGAAGCTGTTCCTCATCACAGTGCTATCGCGCAACAAAGCGCTCGCGAATGTGTTTACGAGCATCCCTGGGTTCTTCTTGTTACCAGGGCCAGAGGCGACTGGGCGACGCCTGCAGGATGCCACTGCACTGGGGCTCTTACTGCGCTTCAGTACCACGCACGATCCCGCCGTACAGCAAATGTTTGCAAACATCACTAAGCGTACGAAGACTGATGTCGACAACACGGTTGTGGCGTTGCGAGGAAAGCTCTCCACGGTTCAGAATGGTGCTACGGAGATCTTCAAGTTGCTGCTGAAGGCTGGTGGACCGACGCGTGAGAACGTGCTCATTTGGCTTGAGCAGGCTCTTGCATTGAATGCGGAGCGCGCGAAGGAGAACCCCGACGTGATTAAGACTTCGTCTGCGGGAACGATGCTGAACTTGGCGATGGTGTTGCTTCGACTGTGTGGACCGTTCATGCCGCCGGAATCCAAGAAATCCAACTTGATCAACCCCACCTTCCTTACTGTGCAAAGCGGCATCTTCCCGGCTGACGTTACACGACTCCTTGGAAACGCCGAAGGACAGACTGGGGACGACCGTCAAGCCCTGGCAGTGTCGGATTTCAACTTCATCACGAGATGCTACTTTGCAACCGCTCGAGCCATTCACCTCGGTCCCGTTGGGATGATCGGGCGGTACATGTCGCTGCTTCGCAACATCTCGTACTATCAGAGTCGCATGAACGAGAATACAGATCCTCGAGTGCGCGCTCATTTTGACGCCTCGGTTGCGACCAAGTTCACCATGGACGCTGAGCTGCTGCACCCGGATCTGTTGCACGAGATGCTGCGATTTGCTCTTCTCTCATGTGCTGTGATCAACAATTTGTGCTCAAGCGGCGACTCCATCACACTGCCTCTCCCACCCCCATCTAGTTTGGGGCCAGATCATCCGTTGCGGTTCGTACCAGAACATCTTCTCGAAGATGTGTGCACAATTTTCAAGTTTGTTGCTCGATTGGAACCGAAGGCGCTGGCATCATTCCCTCTTGATGATCTTCTTCGCACGATTTTGATCTTCCTCTCGTCGCCCGCGTACGTGCGAAGCCCACACCTGAGAGCGAAGATGAGCGAGCTGCTCTTCTATATCTTCTTGCCAGCTGAAGAATCAGATGAACGCCAGACTGCTGGTACCGCCTTCGGTGTGAACCTCCTCACCAACGATGTCCTCGCTCAGACGCATCTTGCACCATGTCTGCTGGCTTTGTACGGCGATGTTGAACAAACCGGGTTTTATGAGAAACTCGAGCATCGTTTCAATATTGCGTGCATCTTGAAATACCTGTGGAAGATTCCCGGTCACAAGCAAGCGTTTGTCAAGATTTCTGAAGACCGAGTGAACTTTGTCAAGTTTGCCCATGGTTTGATGAACCACATTAACGGTTTGGTCACGGACGCGTTGATCAGTCTCCCAGAGATCAAGACCCTCCAAGAAGAGATGCAAGATGTATCTCGCTGGATGGCTTTAGACGAAACTGTCCGAGAACAGAAGCAAAGTTTGCTTGCAGAGAAGGAGCGTACGGTGACCTCAAGCTTGCAGCTGGCGAACGAAACGATTCACATGATGTCATACTTGACGTCCGAGATTCAGGCTCCTTTTGTTGTCATGCCTGAGCTGGAAGACCGATTGGTGAGCATGCTCAACAGCGTGCTTGTGAAGCTCGCTGGTCCGCGTGGCTTGGAACTCAAGGTGAACAATCCCGAACAGTACAAGTTCCGACCGAAAGAAATGCTGCGCGAGATTGTGGAGACACTCCTCCACTTCGCTCATTATGAGAGTTTCCAGAAGGCTGTGGCTTCGAACGGTTACTATGATGGTCCAGTCTTCCGCAAGTGTGTGACGATCCTGCGGCGCACGCAGCTTGTCCCCACTGAAGATATCGACCGCTTCGAGACGTTCGTGTCCGAGGTTGAGAACGCGGCACAAGATCTCGTGAACTTGGAGGAAGCGCTCGGTGAAATTCCCGAGGAGTTCCTGGATCCGCTTATGTTCACGCTCATGAAGGATCCTGTCACGTTGCCCACGAGTGGAAAGGTGATGGAGCGCACAACGATCACGCAGCATTTGATGAATGATCCCAGCGATCCGTTCACACGCGCGCCACTCACGATCCAAGATCTTGTCACCAATACGGAATTGAAGACGAAGATCACTGAATGGATCAAACAGCAGCAGCAGAAGTGAAAGGCGCAGGCCAGAGCTGAATAAACTAACATGGTTGAGTTGGTTCATGTCAGTTTTCTCATGACAAGATTGAGGTTTAAAGGCGAGTACACAAGGTATTGAACTTTTGACGTGGATGCAAGCTCGCATCGCCGGCAACGTCTCGGCGGAAACAGTATTTCAAACAAGTCTACATAAAGCCGAGAGGCGGGGCTTCGGCGTGGCCGCGCGCACGCAAATCGTGGAAGTACTGCTTCAGCAGGTCCGAGTATCCGCGCAGCGACGACGCCGCGTACACTTGCAGCTCGGCCGGGTACTTGACAGTTTGCGCGAGGCGGCGCAGCTCATCGAGGCTGGAAACTTCTTCCGCTGGAAGGTAGCGTAGGTAGTACGGTGGCTCGCGGTTGAGCTCGTCATTGAGCAGGTCGAACTCTTGCGAGGCTTTGTGGCCCGGCAGCCCTTCGTTTACGGAGCTGGTACGGTCGTTGTCATCGCCAGCGCTCTTGACGTTGAGCTTCTGGAACGCAACGGCGCGGCTACGAGCGGCGAGCAGCTCCACCTGATACTTGCGGTTGGCTTCGCGAGCATTGCGGCGCTCCTGCACGCAGATGGACGCGAGGCACGCGTCGAAGGCGCGCCACAGCGCCTGCTCGAGGCGTAGCACATTGAACTCGGCTGCGCTGAGCACGGGCCGCGTGTCGACATCGTCGAACCCGCCGTCCCCATCGTCAAAGCCAATGCCGGCCGTGCTCTCGTCGCGCACATGGCTATCGTGCTGGAGCATCGCGAACCGACCGACAAGCAACTGATCAATGGGCGAGTCGAGGAGGTACCGGTTAGTGCGAATGATCTTGTACACGAGCACGTGGTGGTACGTGTGCCGCACGTCCGCGTTCCAGTGGAGGAAGAGGTACATGTGGCGCTGCACGATCGCCTTGAGCACGCTCTGGCGCAGTTCACCGTCAAAGTAGTCCATGCGGTTGTACAGGAACAGCAGCACGCGGTTAAGAATCTCAAAGCTCTCGCTGCAGAGCATGATACGGACGGCCGTGCCGATCGCGAGGCCTTGAAAGTTGGCAGGCAGGCGATACGAGATGTCGCCCGCGGCGTTCTCGCCGACGCGTTCAGCTGCCGCCGCAAACCACTCTTCGAGTCTGCTCAGGCACACGCTCACACTCTTGGAATTGAGCACGTTGGTGCACTCGAACATGGCTAGCACCACGCTCTCGAGCGCGTCGCGGTTCTTGAGGAACTGCACGACCGCGTCCAAGATCGTCTTGGTGCTGCGGCTCGACTTGACTTCAAACGCGACGGGCTGGTGGTCTTCCTGGTTACTCTTTGAGCCGGCGACTTTGTTCTCCGTCGTCTCACGCACGGCCAGCCACTTTTGCCAGGCCGCTTCCTTCACAAGCAGCATCGTCACGCGCATCAAAAGCGGGTACCCGGGCAAGCAGTACCACACGGGTTCACCGATGCTCACGAATTCGGCGTGCTGCACGTATGAGGACATGAAGCTGCCGAAGAACTCGCCGTCGTGGATCAGCTTGTGCAGCCACGCGGCCTGAGTCGATTCGTGTGTGCGGAAGACGTCGCTATCGGCGTATGGCCCAAGATATGGTGAGTACCGCGACCACCGGAAGAGCGTCGGGTTGAGGCGCTTGTATCTGTCCGTGATCGATCGACTCGGCGGCGCAAATGGGTTCCCCGCGTGGTTGTTGTCGCCCGACTCGGACGACGAAGACTCGGAGAGTTTGTCCGAGTACTCCGATTTGCCTTCCACATCATTGTCCATGCCGCTCTGGTTATCTTCGTTCCACTCACTTAGCATCTGGCCTTCAAACTCGCTCCAACGCGCGAGCGTGCCTTCAAACGTCATGCTGTTCCACGGCTTAGAGGACGAGCGCCGGCGGTTCAGCCGGCTCTGCAAGTACGCGTGGCTCGGGGTGCCCGGTTGACCGCCGCTGGTCTGTGGGGCCGAGGTCCCCGCGTTGGTCTTGGTCCACTTCTTGTACCGGTATGCTTCGAACACGGCGTCGAGGATCATGCGCTGCACGACCGGGACCCGAAAGAAGCAGATCGCAAGTACCTTGGCGAAGAACTGCGACTCGGCGAACGAGATGAATGGCCGCTTCTTTTGGCTCGCAGCGTCGATGCTCTCGATCACGAGCTTGAACGTCGCAACCAAAAGGCAGCGGTAGAGGTAGATGTCGCGCTCGCCTTCGTTCCCGCTCTCTTCGTTGCTGCTCGACGTGTTGTTGTCGCTGTGGTCAAAGCTGTGCATGGTCGAGGCCGTGGAGGCGGCCGACGGGGACGCCGACGAGACGTACCCGGTGGCGCCGCCCGCGTGGCTGCTGCTGCGCGCCTTGGACGCCGTCGGCGGCCGGCCGTTGGCCGAGGACGAGGAGGAGGAGGAGGAGGCCGGGCCGCTTGCCGGGTCGCCTAGCAGGTTAAACTCGACGCGCTCGGCGATGAGCCCGAGCAGCTGGTAGTACGTGTCGCGCGTCTCGCTGCTGAGCGCCTTGTGGGCCTTCTCGTCGTTGAGCTGCGCGATGATGAACTTCCAGCAGAGCAGCAGCGACCGGCGGCACTGCTTGAACACTTTGCGCTGCTCCCAGTTGGACAGAATGTCTACAGTTACACTGCCATCAGACCCACCATTCCCAGTCGCCTCGCAGCGTCCGCCACCAAGCCAAAACGTACTGATGTTGTTCATGCCGGGCGACGCCACGGCCGCGCTGCCCGCGCCCGTGTAGTATTGCAGGATCTGCGCCTGGTACTCGCGCGACGCCATCTGCCGCAGCGACTCGAGGAGCGCGGTCATATCCGAGGGGGCGCCGCTGGCAGCGCCACCGCTCTCCGCCGTGGCAGCGCCGCTGCCGGATGCCGTGGGCGAGTTGGCCGCCGAGCCCGCCGGGGAGGACGCCGAGACGCTTGTGGACTCGGCCACGAGCTTGGGTATCCGCGAGAGCACGAGCCCCCAGCGCACGACGTTGGCGTCCGCCGCGGGCTTGCCCGGGGACGTGTACTCCCCGGCTCCTCCGCCGGCGCCTGCTCCGCTGTTGTCGCCCACGCGGCTCGCGCCCGAGATGCCGTTGGCCTTGGGCGGCGAGCGCTGCATGAACGGCGGCGCCGTGCCGTTGCTGGCAGTGCCACGGAAGACGAGGGTCGAGTCGCCGTGCGCGATCGCGAACTGGTTGTCGCCCGACGGGAGCACCGCGCGCGGGGAGTAGCGGTCCCCTCCTCCTCCGCTGCCACTGCCACCGTACGCGCCGTGCGGCGGGCGCTCCGACTTGGTGATGGACTTGAAGAACTTTTTGAGGTTGAGCCCGCCGCTGCGCTTCTCCTTGCGCTGCGTCGCCATGGGGAAGCTCATGGCGATCGATCCCGCGCGGCTCGGGGGGATGGCACTTTCGGTAGGTGGGTCCTCCAAGAGGATCTTGCTAAATGAGCTGGGTCAATAATGGCGCCGTGGAAAAGAGGATGGCAGTACAGTGCCAGGAGAGGAGGAGGAGGAGGAGGAGGAGGGGAGCGCCGGTCCTCCTCTCCGCCCAAGGTTCTCCACTCTTCCGTCGAACGCCACGCCCGCCTTCCGTCGCCGTTCTGGCGGCGGGGTGGGGGCGAAAGTACCGAGGAGAAGTGCGCTATTCCAGTAGGTACAACTCTGCCATCCACAGGCGGAGCGCGCGGCGGTTCTTCCACGCTTCCGTTGCATATTGTACATGGACCGCGGGAGGAAGATCACGCCGGTTTTTTCTTCCATCGTTGTGGGTGCCGCGGAACAACACACTGGCTAGAATCAGTTACGACTCAGATATCTTTTATTAGAGGTATCGTGCCGGGTTTTCTGGAGTGTTCCGTTGCTATCACTTTCACCGTTTCCGACGGTGTATGGGTTTAAGGGGGGCGATCCTTTCTGAGTTTTGCTTCATCTGGCTCGCATGGGCGACATGGCAGACTTGCGAAAAACATGCCACGGACTGAGTGCAAATGCAGCTGCCCTGGTGGCGCCACGCGCTGACCGGTGGCGGCTCGATGGAAAGATCCCTCTTTTCTACCGCCGCACCGGCGGACTCCTGATGGCACCAAATACAGTTTGTTCGAGCTCTAAGCCACCCCCCTGATATATAAAAATAGAGGGAGAATCAAATAACATTATTAACCAAAACATCAATTGGTTGAATCAAAAATATAGATCATGACAGGTATATACGGTTTCTTTCGCGGCTTAGAGCTCGAACAAACTGTACCACTGTGCCAAGCGCCGTAATCGCTCTGACTTTCGCTCGCCCGGCGAAAGGTAGCCAACCGCCAGCAACCGCCTCCACGCCACCACGCGCAGTGTGCTGCTTGGGGGCGAGTACACTCGGTGGACGTTTTTGGACTCTTCGCATTCCTCGCTCGTTGCCGCCGCGTCGTTCTGTGTGCAGCCAGTGGCAGTGCCACTGGCGGTTGCACGTGTGACGTGAGGCCAACCCCCGCTTCAACCCGGAACGTTGAAGTTGAGTGACTTGGGTATGGCGTGGCTTGCCATGGCGTGCGACCAAGCGTCGAGAGTTTCCTGTTTCCTCAAAGTTGCCACGGGCCGTCGGTCGCTTGCTGGACGGTGGTCAGATGGAGCCGTGGCATTCCTTCCGAGAGGATCTACTGTATCGGTTTTAGCCGCGTGTGGGGTGAACGCCATCATTGATTGCTACACAGCTCCATCGATGGATCGAGTCGGGAAGTCGACACTTCCTGTATTTATAGACGTGCGTGCAGCAAGTCACTGGGTGCCATGGCAGTCGATGCTTGACCATGAGAAAGACGTCAGGGACGAGGTGCCGTGGCACTTTGGGACCGACTTTTTTTTTCTCGCGCGCCGACCCGCTGCCACGGAACGATGATGGGGATGGATGCCACGATGGCAACGAAGACGTCTCTGATTCTGAGCCAGGAAGAGGAGGAAGACAAGGAGGTTGTCAGCGACGCGAGTGAAGTGGAGGAGGAGGAAGAGGACGAGAATGGAGCGTATGGCACCGCTGTGGCACCGCCACGGTGCGTGCCACGGCGACCACGCCGCGCGGAGGCAGCTCGTGGCATGGCAGCACGGCAGCGCGTCCAGCGTGTGGTCGTACTCGCTGGGCCCGGACAGCCCCACGCGCGTTCGCCTGCGTCCACTAAGGAGGCGTTCATGACGCACCTGCCAGACTCCCCACCTCGTGGCATTCTGTCGCGGCCGACGATCTTCCAGTTTGCCGACGCACGATGGAAGGCGGAGCCACGGTCGCCTCGTTTGGCGTCGCCCAGAGTCAACGATTCGCAGGCTCACACAGCGGAGACAGCGGAGCAGGCAGAGGACGCGGAGGAGGAAGCGGAGCAGCGTCCGGAGGTGGATGAGTCCTACGAAGAGGAGGAGAAGAAATCGCAGGAGGGGCAGGAAGAGCAGGAGGAGGAGGAGGAAGAGGAGAGAGGAGAAGCGTCTTGTGGAGGTCCGCAAGCCATCGACATTCAACGCCTCTCTACCACAAACGACGCCACCGTCAACGCAGAGGAGGAGGAGGAGGAGGAGGAGGAGGAGGCCTCCCTCTCAGAGGACGATAGCACCGAGGACGAAGAGGAGGCGGACGACGCGGCGTACCGTGAGCTGCAGGCTTCCCGTGCGCGCCTCCAAGCCGAGCAGATCGAGCGCGACGCGCTGCGTGAGGAGCTGGCGTCCTACGTGGCGACGCTGGCGGCCAAACGCGACGCCGACGGCGACCAGCTCGTCGCGTTCCCGCGCAACTTCCAGCAGATCGTGTCACTCATGACCGTGCGCGACATCGAGGCGGACGCCACACCGCCGGGGTCAACGTCCAAGTCGTCGGCCGCGGCAGCAGCCCCACCTAGTAACCACAAGAGCTGGTCGCAGATTCTCATCCAGAACAGCCTCGCCAAGCAGCACGCGTTTGTACGTTTCCGTGGTCTCTCAGCTGCCGCTGCCTTACGTTTTGGGTGCTGACCTTGTCTTCTTCGATCACTCTGGTAGGGAACGCTGGACGAGTCCGACGAGACCGGGGAAGGCGGTGACTCTAGCCTTGAGGCCAAGATCGCGCTCAAGATGGCGCGCGTCCGGCAACTCGACGCGATCTTGGAGGAGAAACTGGGCAAGAACCTGTACTCATCCGCCTCGACGGCACCTAAGAAGGCCAAGCGCGTGAACCCGCAGGAGCCACAGGCCGCTTTGAATTCTGCTACGCGGCGAGCCGCGAGCAAGGGCCCGGCCATCGCAACCGATTCTCCGCCTACACACCCAACGGCGATGAACTTCATCGAACGCAACCGCAAGGTCGTGGAGAACAGCGCCAAGTCGAATCTCACGCGCGACGAGGAGAAACGCGTTCGGCGGCTGCTCCGTGAGATGAAGGCGCAGAACAGGCATGAGAAGGCTGAAGCGGTTGTGGATGCGATCCCAGCCACACCCGAGGTAGTCGAATTCCGGCTGGAGCAGCACCAGCAGCAGGATATCGAAAAGCTCATCGCCGACAAGCGCGGTGTGTATGCGTCAGCCGTAGTCATGGCGCTGGACGACGTATCGGAGGAGGAAGAAACCGACGAGCCGACAGCTACCACCAAACCAGTCGCCCGGAAGCCCAACATCGTGCAGGAGACGAAACGCGAGCGGTTGCGCCAACAGCGGCTCCAGCGCATCGAGGAGGAGCTTGCATTTCTGCGAGACCATGAGTGTGTGTCCATCCTGCCGGACGACGTTGACGACGACGCGAGTGACGGATGCTCCAGTGAACGCTCGTTTATGACCACCACGTCGATGTTCTCGACGGCTTCGGCACGGTCGGGCGTCACGCGACGCCAACTCGACCAGTTTGTCGCGGCAGAAGTCACCAAGGCTGAGCACCGGTTAGATGAAAAGGCAAGCCGCGACGAGATCAATAAGCTGGTGCGGTCACTGTCTCATTTGCCCGTGGCCACGTCACGGCCTGCGACAACGACCACGGTTTAGAAAACAAACTCCCAGTAGTCAAATGATCCACCTCTATGCATTCATGAACACTGCTAGCTGATCCTCACGCTCTGGAAGCTTAAGGTTGACTACGTCACGGAGAAGTGACATGTCTGTCCCTCAGTTCTCTGTTGCGATGTGGATGATCACAGCTCGGTCCGTTGCAGTCACGTCCAGCGGCACTCGCACGGGCTCACACGAAAAGTTCTGCTCCGCATGTTCGTCCAAGAAGTCACGCAGCCACACCTCGCCGTCGCCAATATGCCTACGTTACACAGCAATCACATCAGCCACAGCCATTCACAGAGCCAAACAACCATGATATACACCCAGCAACCACACGTACTTCGTCCAGCCGACACGACTGCGACGCTTCACCTGTACAGCCAAACGACACTCGCGCAGCATCTCCACCGACCCCACTGCGTCGATGATCTTCCGCATCGTGCGCCACGACGGCGGCTGGCTGCTGTCGCCGTTGGTCGGAGTCACGTCCACGGCCAGAGGCGTCAGTGACTTGTTGCTGTAGTACAACTGCCACGTGCAGTTCGTCTTGTGCCAGTCCCAGTCCGAGAGACCAATTACCTCATCGACGCTGACACTGAACTCAAAAGTGCTGGACGCAGCCTTCTTCGAGTTCGGACCGGACGGAGCCACCGTGGCTACTTGTGGAGACGCCGAAGTCGGTGTCACATTCGCCATTATCGGGTCGCCCGACTCGAGTGTCTCCCACAAAGACGGGGGAGCAGCACACCGTGTGATCTTATTGCCCATCGCTGCGATCTCGTGCGCGTGGGCCCACACGTACTCGCCGCTCGACGTCACCGCACACTCCAGATTCGAAATCTCCGAGACCTCCAGCGTGTCCAAGCTGTCGTCGTACGCCTTCAGCAAGTCGCGAAGAAGCACCATCGATGTTCCGGGAGACAGCGTGCTGCTGGTGCGAGCATCGAAGCCCTGTGATGGTGACAGGTCCAGCTTGTCGATCAGGTCACCGTGCTGTCAGCTTTGCTCTCGAGAGCTGTGGAGATAGATCAGCACGGCACAATGACGTCAGTACGTCAAAGAACAAGTCTTCAACCCATTAGAACGCACCCGTCTTAGCAGCATCCACGACGGTCTGCACCAGCGGCAGCGATACCGCGTTCCCCACGACCGTAGCAAACAACGACACACCGGCCTGCATCACACAGGCAACCTCAAGGGTCAGTGCGTCCTGATCGGCACATACTCGCACGACTAAAGTTACCACTCACCTTGAAGATCGAAGCGTGTCGCGCCAACAACGGAGACCCCGTATCAATCTCGATCGGAACATGGTAGCAACGACCCGACAGATCGCTCGACATACGCAACACGGCCTTCTGAGCCTCCGGAATGTACTCCAACGACCACAGCGCCGGGAACTGACGGGGCGCATCGCCAACGATCGCCAACTTCCGCAGCACCTCCAACTTCTCTTCGATCAGCTGGTTCATCTGCAGCTGCTGGAACGAACTAATGTCGTTCCACGACTTGCGCAGGAACCACTCCATATCCGGAGGCATCCACGGCATCTTCGCTCGCACCACATCGAGGTCCTTGCCCATAGCAATCGCATCTTCTATCGCCCTCACTAGAAGACCAACTGCATGTCGACTCTCCGACGTGCCCTTCTCGTGACGGTGAACAATGGATCGCCAGATCACGTCGCCGCCATAAGCCTCGAGCACTTTCTCCATCTTCATCAAGTAGAAGCGCATGTTGTGCCATCCGAGGTCAGCTGAAACGCCACTCACTTCAATACGAATCACATCCCGCGAAGAGTTCTTCTGGATCAGCGCAATGCTGGCGGCGAACTCGTCGGAAGCAGCCTCGACAAAGAATCCGCGAATTGTACGAGGCAGGTACGACGAGTGGCTCTGTACCGCGAACTGGACGAAGATGGTCTCAGACAGCTCGTTCGGGATCTCGTACTCCCAGCACCAACGATGCATTGCAAAACTGTCGCAGACTGACTTTTGCGATCCAAGCGACCGACGATTTGAACCCGCTCGCGATAGCGAAGCTCGTCCGGCATTCCAGTACGCCGGCACGATGATATCTGACTCTGGGAGCATCACATCTGCATCCGCAGGATACGCCAACTGAAAATGCTGCAACAGCGCCTTGAACGCGTGCATCAACTCCACATCCATGTCCTTCCACAGCGGAAACGTGCTCAACAAAGAGTGCGTGATGCGGCCGTCTTGAGGCGAGTGTCCTTCGCTGTGACTCGAGAAATCATGACGAATCACTTCACGCACGACCTCGATCACCAGCATCGGGTCCAAGATGATATAGTCCTTGAACACACCAGCACCGTCGTGCTCGTACCACAGCACGTCGCCGAAGTCGTTCAGAGTGCGCATGATCTGCTCGCATGCAACGCGGTCGAGATTTTCGATCTCACGAAGCAGCTGCCGACGCAGATTGCTGAAGCGGATGATAGACTTCTCGATTCGTTCGCGTGCGCTGGATGCGTTCTTCGCCACTTCACGACGCTTGGCCACTGACTGCAACACCTGCGTGTAAGTCTTCCACATCGAGAATCCGAACTCGGACGACGTGATAGTGTTCTGGACAGCATCGCGAACTTGCACGATTGAGTCGACCTTCAATAGGTTCGACACCAGCCACTTATTCGACGCCAGGTTCGTCAACTAAGTTCCACTGGAGATCCGCGCCGCGGTCCAGCAGCAGCTGCAGCACGCGCACGTCGCCGCGCTTGGCCGCGTAGTACAGCGCCGACTTGCCTTTCTAATGATCGCCACAGACACACGCCAAACGTTATCTCTCCTTTCGCGCCGCTGTCACAGGGAAGATAAAGACAAGCACCTCGTCGCCGGCGTCCGCGGAGGCGCCGGCCTCCAGCAGCGCGCGCGCCGCCTCCAGCTCGCCGCGCGCGCACGCGTCGCGCAGCTGCTGGTCCGGCGGCAGCGCCTGCTCCTCCATCATCTCCGCCTCCGCCTCTTCGCCGCCTCCACCGTCGTTGGCGACCGCTGCTTCGCTCTCCTCCAGCGTCATGTTTTCTGCTTCGCTCCGCTTCTTCCTCCCGCCAAGACCTCCGATCTGTTCCTCGCCCGAGAAATGAGAAAGTCACGTGTGTGCAGGGGGAGCCCCGCTGCCCAGCGCATGGCGGAGTGCGAGAGCCTTCTTGGATCCTGGGCGGCGTGGCGCGGACCTTCTATACAAGTTGTGACGGGAACTCTCGTTGCCCTCGACCGGAATATTTGGCTGCACCTGGACCATCTCACATGGAATCGTTTTCCAAAGGTATCGTGTTTCATAGCTTGAACAGGTGAGCGCCATACAACGGAGTGGTGTACAGTACTGCGAGATCCCACTTCCTAGTGTTTGGGTTCACTCCGTCATCCCACGCGCACAGACGGTGAGGCCCAAAAAGCGGGGAAGGCGACGGCGTGTGCGACTGATGCTGTTGAACCCGCCAAGCCTATTTATTCTCCTGCGCCGGGAGTCTACGTCGTCTTAATGTGTTCTTTTCGAGGCTTCAGCGATGACGCGATGAGGATGTAGAACCGGGACGGGGCATATCCCTTCCTGCGTGAAACTGGTAGCTTGTTCTCAATTTGTCCAGCATATTGCAACTCCAACTCATGCTCATCGAGAAGTGTTCGTGTTCACACGTTGAATATCAACCACACTGCCATGTCTGACTACAAGACGTTGTAACTGGATACCCGCACGAAGTCGTGCACGGTGTGAATGTCATGATTATCGGAGCACATCTATGACTTCACCACAGATGTTGCCCGTTCCGAACTTGTCAACGCCGTCTTTGTTCCGTTCGCTTCCACTCGCTCAGTCAGCAGCGGTTTCTCACCGAGTGCCTGCCCCGTGCTCTCTCACTTCTCCTCAGCGAGATGGAAGACCACCGCGCGATCCGTCGGTGTCTTGTCCAGCGGCACTCTCACAGGTTCGCACACGAAGTTCTGCGCTGCGTCTTCGTCCATAAAGTCGCGCAGCCACACCTCACCTTCTCCGATGAGTCTACGAAACACAACATATCGAGCATATCGTTAGTTGTTTGCACACCAGTCCATCCACGATATCAAAGAAAGCCGAGGTTGCGTACTTCGTCCAACCAATACGACTGCGACGCTTCACCCTCACAGCCAAACGACACTCGCGCAGCATCTCCACCGACGCCACCGCATCGATCGATACCTGCATCGTGCTCCAGGACGGTGCCGTACTACTGTCTGCATTCGTAGGCGTGACGTCTACGGCCAGCGGCTTCAGGGATTTGTTGCCGTAGTATAACTGCCACTTGCAGTAGGTCTTGTGCCAGTCCCAGTCCGAGAGACCAACCACCGTGTTGACAGTGATGGTGAACGTGAATCCCGTAGACGACGACGTCTTCACAGGGACAGACGCAGCACGAGGTGACACGTCCTTTGCCCACACCGGAGGCTCTTCTCCACTTGACTCTTCGGATGGTGGCATCTCGGGCGATGGCTCTGCCGCGTCCAACGCCGCCCACGATGACGGCGGCGCAGAGCACCGTGTGATCTTGTCGCCCATCGCCGCGATCTCATGAGCATGGGCCCACACGTACTCGCCGCTCGACGTCACGGCACACTCTAAGTTCGAGATCTCCGAGATCTCCAGCGCATCCAAGCTGTCGTCGTACGCCTTCAGCAAGTCGCGAAGAAGCACCATCGACGCTCCCGAAGATAGCTTGCTGTTAGTGCGCGCGTCAAAGCCCTGTGATGGTGACAGGTCCAGCTTGTCGATCAGGTTGTGGACACGCACAGCGTTGTCCGCCTTACTCTCGAGAGCTGTGAAGGTGCATTCCAAAGTGCCGAAAGTGTCATTGTTTCAGAGATCACGCGTGACAGTCAAACACCAATCATAGAGAGAGTTACGCACTGGACTTCGCAGCATCCACGACAGTTTGAACCAGCGGCAGCGACACTGCGTTCCCCACAATTGTCGCAAACAACGACACACCGGCCTATATCACACAGACAACCACGGAGTCAGTGCGTCCTCGTCGGCACATACACGCACGACTACAATTGCCACTCGCCTTGAAGATCGACGCGTGTCGCGCCAACAACTGAGACCCCGTGTCGATCTCGATCGGGACGTGGTAACAACGACCCGACAGATCGCTCGACATACGCAACACGGCCTTCTGAGCCTCCGGAATGTACTCCAACGACCACAGCGCCGGGAACTGACGGGGCGCATCGCCAACGATCGCCAACTTCCGCAGCACTTGCAGCTTCTCTTGGATCAGTTGATTCATCTGTAAGTGCTGGAAGGAATTGATGTCGTTCCACGACTTGAGCAGGAACCAATCCATATCCGGAGGCATCCACGGCATCTTCGCTCGCACCACCTCAAGGTCCTTACCCATGACGATCACGTCTTCAATAGCCCTCACAAGTGGGCCGACTGGATGACGATTTTCGGACGTGTTATCAGCGCCGCGTTGGACGATGGACCGCCAGATCACATCGCCACTGTACCCTTCAAGTACCTTCTCCATCTTCATCAAGTAGAAGCGCATGTTGTGCCAGCTAAGCTCTGCAGAGACACCACTCACTTCAATACGAAGCACGTCACGAGGAGAATCGTTTCGAACCAGCGAGATACTTGTGGCGAACTCGGCGCAAGCAGCCTCGACACAGAACCCGCGAATTGTGCGGGGTAGGAATGATGAGTGGCTTTGCACCGCAAACTGGACGAAGATCGTCTCGGATAGCTCGTTCGGGATCTCGTACTCCCAGCACCAACGGTGCAGAACAAATGCCTCGCACACTGACTTTTGTGGAACGAATGCCTTCGATTTGGAGACTACGCTCGGAGCACGATCCGCGTTCCAGTACGCTGGCACGATGATGTCCGACTCTGGAAGCATCACGTCGGCGTCAGCTGGATAAGCTAGCTGGAAATGCTGCAGTAAACCCTTAAATGCATGCATCAACTCCACATCCATGTCCTTCCACAGCGGGAACGTGCTCAATAAAGAGTGGGAGATGCGACCGTCTTGTAGTGGCACAACGTCGTTTTGGCTCGAGAAATCGTGGCGAACAACCTCGCGCACGACTTCAATCACCAGCATCGGGTCCAAAATGATGCAATCTTGGAAGACGCCAGCGCCGTCGTGCTCGTACCACAGAACGTCACCCAAATCGTTCAGGGTGCGCATGATCTGCTCACACGCGTCACGGTCGAGGTTCTCGATCTCATGAAGTAGCTGTCGGCGTAGATTGCTGAAGCGGATGATCGACTTCTCGATGCGCTCGCGTGGACTCGATGCGTTCTTCGCCTCTTCACGACGCTTGACCACAGACTGCAGCACCTGAGTGTATGTCTTCCACATCGGGAACCCAAGCTCCGACGAAGTGATCGTGTTCTGGACAGCATTGCGAACTTTTGCGATCGAGTCGCCCTCGAACAGATTCGACACCAGCCACTCACTCGACGCTAGGTTCGCCAATTTACTCTGTAGATCTCTGATATCCTTGACGGTCGCACCTGCCGGTACCAGCTCGCGGTCTAAACCCTTAGCAAACGCGGCCTTCCACTGGTCCAAACGGTCACGAAGATCCTCCCAGATCTCACCAACAACACGAGCATCATCCAGTTTGTTCACTTTGGTCCCGACCACCACAAACTGCGCGTCTGGCTGATGCGCAAAGATCGAGCGCACCCATCGAAAGATCTTCGTACTAACGAAGTGCTTCATCTGCGCCTCGGACACACGATCGGATTTGCCAGTCGCGTCTTCCAGCTCCTTCCAGTACTTCTCGAGGTCCACCACCAACACGAACAACGTCCGTTGGGAAAAGAACAACGTGTGTGCCGCTTGGTACACGTCTTGGCCCGCAAAGTCCCAGAACGTCACCTCAAGACGAACTGGCGTGTCATTCGCGACACTCTTGAGAACGCATGTGGTCAGGTCGATTCCGACGGTGCGGTCCTTCAACAGAGTGAGGAATGTCTGGTTCGTCTTCATCGACTGCACAAGGCTCGTCTTTCCCCATTCGCTCGGACCGACGACACAAACCTTGCAGCGATGGAGACGATCGTCGTTCGTAGATCGCGCAACGTCAGCAAGGTACGTCTTGACAGACGCCTCACCACGGCTTACGACCTCGATGGGGATATTTGTGAGCGTCGATACACCGCTAGCGTATTCTTGCGCCCAGTGGTCCACACATGCACACAGACCATCACGCCACAGACTGCTGTCCGGTGCGCTCATGTCCGATTCCTCGCCACCTTCTGACTCAGTAGACTCGGGAGAATCCGCTGGGTGCAAAGCGGCGTTTCGATCGCTCTCGTGCAAAAGCGCACCATGAGAGCACAGAGCGTAGGCAAGTTTGTACGCCACTTTCTTGTCGGCTCCTTCCAATACAAGCATGAGTGGTGTGACGGTTGCTTCGCCCGTCTAGGACAAGCGAAATGCCGCATCAGTTCTGACACTTCGGATACGCGCAGACAGCAAGCTTAGATATCGTTACCTTCAAAGATGCGTTTGCGTCCAAACCGAGCTGAAGAGCGTAGTTCACCGCGTCAATGTGTGCACCATCCGCTGCCAGATGGAGGGCGTTCCGAAGGCTCTGTGCGCGAATGAAGTTGATTAGACCATTGACCCACCAACATCGACACTCCTTTCTTCAACGTTGTCCATAATGATCGTACCGTCGTCTGCGCGCGGGTGTCGGCCCCGCAGTCGGCCAAGACCTGCATCGTTTTAACGTGACCGTTCTGCGCCGCATCGAGGAACGCCGTCAATCCGTCCTTTTATAACGTAGCAACATTGTGTACATCAATATCCACAACAAGCGCAAGGTCAATGAATCGCACACTGACTTCATCCTTGAGATCAATTGAGACGCCTTGATCAACAAAAAGCTTCACTGCCTGATCTTTCCCGTACTTGGCGCTCGTATGCAATGCTGATCGCCCGTTCTGTTATGCACAACGTCTCATGTTACTGCACAAGTCAGAGGTGAAACCAGCAACGACGCCGTACCGTCGTGAGTACGCGAGGATCCGCTCCGTTATCGATCAAGTATTGAATCGTGCTGATATTTCCTTCCACGGCGGCGTCATGAAGCACGGTGGAGCCGTCCTACAGAGGCGGCAAGTTAGTCACAACCACGCGAGTAAAATACACTTAGCGATGTACTTGCTTCCTCGATGGCGTCGATGGCGAGTCCCATTTCGAGCAGAAACTTCACTGCGTCGATACTGCCGCCGTAAGCAGCGTAGTGCAGAACTGTCTCTTGTTTCTGCATGATCAAGGAGGGGCTCAGCACACGCTTCTCCATAGCGCGAGTAGCTATACCACGTACCTGTGTGATTGCCTTGACATCGGCACCGTGATCGATAAGAACGCGCATGGTTTTGATGTCCCCCTTCTGTGCAGCTTTGTGTAGTGCAGTCTCGCCATCCTATGTGCTCATCTTATTAAAACGGTTGCATTGGGGCCATGTCTCGCACAGCACTCACGTACGTTGCCTCTTATATCGACTGGGAGACCACGACTGAGCAGGAACTTCACTGCTTCCGATCGTCCCTCTACTGCACAGTAGTGAAGCAACGAGTACCCATTCTGTAGATAATGTCCATAGTTACCCCACTGAGAGCCAAGCAACAAGTATGTAGACTTGATCATGCATACACCGTACCTCTCCGACTGCGTGGATATCTGCACCGTGCTCGATGAGAACGCGCATTGAGCGCAGATCGCCCCTTCTTGCCGCATTATGAATTACGGAGTCGCCATCCTGGTCATGCATGCGTTGTCGATCAGTAAAAATGTCTATCTGAATAGTTTATCACAGGCAGGTACTTACGTTTTCTGTCGCATCAAGAGCGAGACCTTGCTCAACTAGATACTTGACGACCGCGACTTGGCCATTGTTTGCCGCACAATGGAGTGCAGTTCTCCCATCCTAAGGACATTGTGAGCATCGACACCAGATCTAGTAGACGGCATATGTATGAGATAATACTCACTTTCGTGATCGCATGAGCGTCGGCACCATGTTGCACTAGCAACTGCATGATACCAACGTCACCTCCGCTTGCTGCATAATGTAGAACGGAGTTGCCTTCCTACAACCCCGTCAATAGTTATAAGCGAAGACGTGAACAAGAACAGCATGGTTACGCTTGAACGTGGGAAAAGGCACTCACATCATCGGTCGAAGCGATATCCAGCCCTTGCTCGACCAGAAAAGTCGCAGCTTTGAGATGCCCTGCTTGTGCTGCGCAGTGAAGTGGTGTTCGTCCATTCTAATTAGCCATGCGGAAAAGATGCGTAAGTCCGCTTTCAGCTAATCCCCTGCATGAAATAAGGTCTACCTCAGTGGTCGCCTGAGTGTCTGCACCAAGCTCGACCAGCAGTTTCAAGATACCAACGTCACCCCCCGCAGCCGCATAGTGAAGTACTGAGTCACCGTCCTATAGGTGATTACACTGTCAGTCAGCGTTCAGAGGGTATTTATGATGATTTCGCTGCACACGTCTTACTTCATCCGCTGAATCGATCTCGAGGCCTTGGTCAATCAAAAACTTCGCAGCATCGAAGTGACCTTGTTTCGCCGCTCCGTGAAGTGCAGTTCGGCCATTCTAATAGACATCGAATGAGGAGTTAAATTCTCTTCACAGACCAGGCTGTGTCGAGTGTAGCACCAACTCACCTCGGTGACAGCGTGAGCGTCGGCTCCAAGCTCCAACAATAGTTTCATGATGCCGACATCACCACCCATTGCGGCATGATGGAATACGAGATCTCCATCCTTTCAGAACCCCTTGTTAGTGGATGATTAAATTACACGAAACGCATCACTTTGCACTCACATCATCAGCAGAGTCAACCGCAAGACCTTGCCCCACCAAAAACCTGACAGCATCTCCTTTGCCATTTTGCGCAGCGCAATGCAGAGCAGTTCTTCCATCCTAATAGTACACGCATGTGCAGAGTTTGTTTTAGTCAACGTAGCATGTATTGTGATCTCCAACTGTACTCACCGTCGTTGTGGCAAGAGCGTCTGCACCAGACTCAAGCAATAGTTGAAGGATACGAGTATCGCCTGAACTTGCCGCGTAATGCAACACAGAATCTCCGTTCTAGACACAGCCAACCCGTCAGCAGGAAACACATTGAAATGCACATCCATCACGTATCGTCACCTCATCTATCGCATTGACATCGAGTCCTTGTTCAACCAGAAACTTCACTGCTCCAAATTCCTTCATTGCTCCATGAAGTGCGGTTCGGCCGTTCTAGTCAAAGCCGACATCAGTCCCAATGCAGATGAGTCAGCAATGCAGGAGATGGCTCACATACCTCGCTGACCGCGTGAGGGTCAGCTCCGAGCTCGAGCAGCAGTTTCATTAAGCTGATATCACCTTCCATTGCTGCGTAGTGGAGTGCTGAGTCACCGTCCTAGGCCAGCAGCGGTTAGTCAACAGAGAAGCGACTCCTGATCACCGCCAAACGCCTACTTCGTCCGCTGAATTGATGTCGAGGCCTTGCTCCAACAAGAACTTGACAGCCTCAAGGTTCCGTTCAGCCGCTGCACAGTGAAGCGCGGAGCGACCATCCTGGTGAGCATCAGCCAGACAAACTGAGTTTCAGTATCTACACAACACAACGAAGAGCTGAACCTCGCGAACCTCAGTGATGGCATGAACGTCGGCCCCGAGATCCACCAATAATGCCAAGATACCGACATCACCACCCATTGCTGCACAGTGAAAAATTGAGGCACCGTTCTATGCACAGTGGAAGTTTGCAAGCGGTCACCACACAAGTTGGGAATGGAGCAAAGCACTGCCGAAGAACACTCACGTCGTCTATCGAGTCCGCCTCAAGTCCTTGCTTCAGTAAATACTTCACAGCCTCTACGTGGGCCTCCTTTGCAGCACAATGGAGTACAGTTCGGCCATCCTACAGATACATGAGTTTAACGTTAGCAAACACCGTGCGTTTCACAGTGGACAGCAGAGTGCACCACCCACTTCGGTAATCGCCTGGGTGCCCGCACCAAGCTCTACTAGAAGTCGAAGAATAGCTAGATCGCCTCCTGTTGCTGCGTAGTGGAGCACTGAGTCTCCGTTCTGGAAAGGATTCATTCGTGGGTCAGCAAATATCGAGGAATATGAATGAGGGATCCAACACTTACTTCATCAATCGAGTCGACTGCAAGGCCCAAATCCACCAAGTACTTCACAGCATCGAATTGGCCTGCCTTGGCAGCGTAATGGAGTGCAGTCTGTCCTTGCTGATACACAAACAAAAGCCGTGAGTGAGCTACGCGCGAGCCAACAAAGCGGTCAACATTGACAAGAATATTTCCTACGTTGGAGATCGCGTGGGGGTCAGCGCCAAGCTCCACCACCAGTTTCATGGTGCTGACATTGCTTCCCATTGCAGCGTAGTGGAATACCGTATCGCCGTCCTAGACAAACAAAGTTGGCATAAGCATATACACCCAGAAGGAAACGAACCGTATTTCAACCTAAAAGACTTACGTCGTCAGCTGAGTCGATCGCAAGACCTTTCTCCGCCAAGAACTTCACAGCATCGGCATGACCCTCTTTCGCAGCTCCATGAAGCGCATTTCGGCCGTTCTAGCCATATCCGTCAGATCAGAAGTAAGCGTCTACAAGATTTTAGTCAGTGGTGTGAGATGGCGCCAACTTACCTCGGTGACCATGTGGGCGTCGACACCCAGCTCCAGCAATAATTGCATGATACTGACATCGCCACCCGTCGCCGCATAGTGAATTGCGGAGTCGCCGTCCTGAGCGCAATCAAAGGTTGATAAACGAGCGGGATTTATCAGTAACCTGGACTGTGGTCTCTCTGCGGTAGGATATGAGCTGTAGTTCACTCACCTCGTCCACCACATCAAGTGCAGCTCCTGCATCAAGTAGGTACTTCACAGCCTCAGGTTTGCCACTTTTTGCGGCAAAGTGAAGCGCCGTTCGCCCCTCCTGCATCACAGAAAAAGCCCCCACACGGCTCAGCAACCTCCTGGCTCATCAACGGTATGTAACACCTTCCACATACCTTCGTAGTTGAGAACGCGTCAGCACCCAGCTCCACTAGAAGCTGCATTGCACCGACATGTCCTCCCATTGCAGCGTAGTGGAAAACAGCGTCTCCGTCCTAAGAGGATCCAGCGAGTTGATCAGACCCCGGGCAGTCGTTTCCAATGGAGCACTATACGACACCGGTACTCACTTCGTCAGCTTGGTGGATCGAGAGGCCATGATCGACCAAAAACTGTACCGCTTCAGTCTTCTCAAATCGTGCTGCCTCGTGAAGCGCCGTCTGCTTGTCCTGATGGAGGATACGTTTTCGTCAAGTCCACCATCGTCACTACGAAAGACACGAAGGTTGAAAAGACCTACCTTCCCGAGCGCGTGGAGGTCAACGCCATGCTCCAGCAACAGCTGCATCGTGTCTACATCTCCCTTCTGCGCCGCTCCGAATAGCACGGTACGTCGAAGCTACCCTCGAGAACAAAACGCATCAGCCTTCGACCTCTCATTGACCGTGCGTTTGTGTAGCCTCGTTGTCTCGTCACGCACATGATCGATGACGTCGACGGGGTGGCCCTGCTCAAGCAGGAACCGCACGGCCTCGACGCCGCCTCGGAACGCAGCTCCATACAGCACCGATTTGCCTTTCTGTTGTATCCCTCGCACGTAATAGTAGCAGACCATCAGCCCCACGACCTCTCTGCTTTACACCTCTCATCACAACTACCTTGGTCACAGCGCGAATGTCTGCGCCGCCTTCCAGCAGCAGCTGCAGCACGCGCACATCGCCGTGCTTGGCCGCGTAGTACAGGGCCGTCTTGCCTTTCTATTGACCACCCCACACGCAACCGTAAGCTCACCTGTCGGTGGCGCGACCGCCACAGGGGGGAATACGCACCTCGTCGCCGGCGTCCACGGAGGCGCCGGCCGCCAGCAGCGCGCGCGCCGCCTCCAGCTCGCCGCGCGCGCACGCGTCGCGCAGCTGCTGCTCCGGCGACAGCGCCTCTGCCTCCTCCACCATCTCCGCCTCCGCCTCCTCGCCGCCGCCGTCGTCGTTGGCGATCGCTGCCTCGCTCTCCGCCCGCGTCATGTTGCTCTGTCGCTCCGTCGTCTTGTTCTTCGCCTTGCGCTCCGCTTTGCTCGACAGCCAAGGAAAGCGGAAGTCACGGGCGGGAGCGTCCGGGAGCAAAGGAGGGCGCGGCATTTCCCTCCCGCACCGAGCGAGATGCGCATGGCCGCACAAGTTGTGAGGAGAAATCTCATGTGGGTGTCCCCGCCCCACTCTTGGTGTTATCGCGGCCACCGGACCAACTCACGTTGAATCGCTTTTCGAGGGGTATCGCATTTCATAGTCGTCCGATCGTGATGGGGATCAGTCAGTCAGGCCACCAAGGAGGCTCCATGGACCACACGAGATGATGGAAAGTCGCGCCGGGGCTTCCGGCACGAGAGAGCGGAGAGAGAGACATCTCACATCTCCGCGGTCTTCCTGTTCATTCCGAGCCGAAACCTTCCGTCGGAGAATGGAGCACTCGTGTCGGTCCACGAGCGACGGGGGCAGGCATGTGCGACAGAGCGCTCTATTCGAATCGTAACGACTATCCATTGGCTGAAAATAAAAAAACGCGCGTCCATTGGATATAATGTGTTGTTGTTCCAGATACGGGCCGTGTTTCCGGCCCTTTCCCTCCCAACAAACTCATCGCTGGGAACGTGAGAACCAGAACCCCACGGGGCGGGCGAGAGGGCGGGCGCGCGCGACGACGACCGCGCTTTCCATGGCGGCGCTAGCGTCCACGACGGCGCCCGGCGAGACGTCTTTTGCTCCCCACGAGACAGCGCGCTCTTCGCCGCGTCCAGCGATGCCCGTGCCGCGCGAAACGAGCGACGAGAAGGCGGTCAAATCGCCCGCGAACGACGCCGCCGCGGACGCCGCCGCGCGGCTCCACTCGACCGTGCGGCTCAACCAGTTCACGCTCGAGTTCGAGGACGCGGCGCTCGAGGCCGCGTACAAGGCGTACACGCACCGGCGCAAGAAGGCGCTGTGGCTGCGCTCGCTCGTGCCGGCCACGGCGTTCCACGTGCTCTTCGGCGTCGGCGACTGCCTCGAGCACCCGCCCGACCACCTGCTCGTCACCGTACCCGCGCGCGTGTTCCTCTCGGTGCTGCAGATCGCCATGTTCGTGCTCGTGCGCTGGGTGCGTCTCTATTTATGTTGGCGTGATGGTGGGCGGGCAAGTACTGACCTTGTCGTGCACTA
Source organism: Pythium rhizo-oryzae (assembly GCA_027475725.1). Classification (NCBI taxonomy): domain Eukaryota; phylum Oomycota; class Peronosporomycetes; order Pythiales; family Pythiaceae; genus Pythium; species Pythium rhizo-oryzae. The sequence goes on along the minus strand of JAMFLL010000161.1, from coordinate 10,990 downwards.
GGATCTGGTCTCTGCTACCGAGCGCACGATGCTGCTCGTGTCGATCTGCAACGGCATCCCGACGCTGCTGCTGTACGCACTGCAACGCTCCAGCCTCCACCAGTGGGTACGTCGTGACGTCCAGATGCTCCAATAGGTTGGATGGTGCGGTATGATTTGCTCACTCGCTCGGGATTATGATTGCAGGACGCGCTGTTCGTGGTGTTTGGCTTGTCGTTCTACACGATCCCCAAGATCACACCGCTGGGCTTCGTGGCTTCGCTCGTGGGCAGCTGGTTCACTGCCATTCTGTACGCGGCGCTCTCGTTCCTCGTGCGACCGCCGACACGACCTTTCGAGAGTCTGCTCGGGTTCCTGTACAGCGCGCCCGTGATCGGCATCTTCAACACCATCTCGTACTACTCCGAGTACAACTCCCGCGAGCGCTTCGTGCTGCGCCGACGGCTCCGCAGCGAGAGCATCACACTCGCAGTGAGCCGGACCAAGACGCTGCCGTCCGTGGTCTCCTCGGACCGGTCCGACACGTTCTTCACGTCCAACAAGTTCACACTCGGCGTGCTGCTGTGGGGCGCGACCACCCTCGGTGGCTGGACATCCCTGCCAGACATGCTCAAGTTTGTCGACGAAGAGACCGGCTGGGCGTGGTTCAGCCACTGTGCGGGTGTCACGATGTTTCTGCTCGTTATGACCCGACAGCTCCAGTGGCTGTTCGTGGTGCCAGTGCTAGGCGCGTTCGTGCTGTGGATGATGTCGCTCGCGATGCCGGCGTCATGGATCATCATTTCAGCTCACTCGATGGGCTACGGGTTGCTCTTTGCGTCAATCGTGGTCGCCATGGGGGTGTTCAGCCGCTTTGTCTCGGTCTGGCGCGAGCTCGTGTCGTTCCTGACTCGCTCGTGCTTCCTGTACCCTCAACTGCAGGCTGGACTTCAAGATGAGTACCCGTTGCTCGTGAAGATCGTTTCAGAGTACACAGCAGGCATGGATCCTGAGATTATCTCCTCGAGGGACTCGACAAGCCGAGCGATAACAAGCCATGCCGTGTCAACGTCGCCGTTAGGGTTGGTAGCGACCGACATGACAATGCGCCGCCCGCATCACGGACCCAGCATTCAGGATCGCCTCACTGGGCTCCCGCAATTGCATGGAAGCAGTCGTTCGTCTCCTCGACGCCGCTTACTAACAGCAGCGTCAGCCGGCACCAACGAGTCGAAATTGTTATCTCTCAAAACCCTGAAGGATCGCAGTCCATCGATGGATGGACAATTCAACGAATTGAGTTACCCACGCAAGGTGCTCGTTGGGCCTCATTGCCCTGCTCAAGAAGAAGAAGACGAAATCCCAGTCGACGAGCTCGCTGATCTAAATTGCCATAAGATGGTTTCAGTGCTCCCATCTTTCAAAGCCGGCAAGTGTTTTTTCTGCTCCAAGAACGAAGCCGAGCACCTGGTTCCAGCGTGCGGAATGTGGGGCAAGTGGACACACTGGCGGATGAGCCAGCAACAGGACATCTTGTACGGATCACTTGCGCTGCCATCTGGCTCTGCGGGCGGCGGCGTCGTTGGGAAGCCGGTACAAGCTATGTGCACATCCTACTACGACGTGCAACAGAACAAAGCTGAGCTCGAGCAGCGCCTCGAGGCTCTCGAAAAAGAGAATGAACAACTTCAAGATCAACTCGACGAGCAGCGAAAGCGAGCCGCTGATGACGCTTCGACTCTCGTGCGATTGCGCACCGAGTTGTGCGCCCAAGAGGAGAAGCATTCCACGGAAATGCACCAAAGAGAGTCAACGCTCGAGAAGAAGATGCACCAGGTCATGAGTGAAGCCAATAGTGTCGTGCATCAACAGAAGATCGAAGTGCGAGAGCTCGAGACTGAGAACAAACTCCTCCTGAAGAAGCTAGAGGCGGCAAACCTAGTTGTGGCGGATCTTCGAGTTGCGCAGGAGGAACGATGTCGAGAACAAGAGCAGAACGAATTACTGAAGGCTCAGCTTGAAGAGTTGAGGAGAGAGCTCGAAGTCGCGCGGACGACAGCACCTCCCTTTTTGCCAAGCCCCGACACGGCCCAAGGCGTCGCACTACAGCCGTCCCGCCGACTGCCGTATGCGCGTTGGATTGAAGTCGAGGGACTCCGCGAGTCGATCAAAAAGAAGGCGGACGGAACAATGGACGACACTGCGACCTGGTCCGCAGGGTTCCAATGAGCTCGCTCAAGCAGTTTATTTGCATTGTATTCACACCATAACATGTTACGCTTTTGACGCTGAAACTCACTTCCTCGACAGATACACATGGAGAAGACGCCCCTCTACCAGGCAGCGAGAGCCATGACGGCCCCAGCGGCCGCCAAAGGAATTGCAGCGGTTGTGAGACTTGTGACACCCGACTTGGTGGTCGGGGCGGGCGTTGTGACCGACGAGTTTCCTGCCGTAGATCCGGACTTGGTGGTGGTCGGCTTGTCGTCGTCCATAGACGAGTCGAACGGTGGGAGCAACGTTTCGCCCTCCGATGAGCCCGACGATGAATCGGCCGTGGCCACAAGAAGCGGCGAAGACGGCGGTGCAGCCCCGGGGGCACCCGACGCCACTGTCACAACGGGAAGAACCCCTGGTGCACCAGCGGCAGGCGCAACGCTAGGTGTGTCTGCCGACGCGACGCCAGGCTCACCGGGCGCGCCGGGTGCAGCTGACTCCGCTGCAGTCGCCGCAGCGGGGTCTGCAGGCTCTGGCAACGCGGCGTTTCCTTCTGCAGGCGCACCATCGGCCGGCGCGCCGTCGCCGTCGGTCGCGCCGTCGCCGTCAGGAGCCTCCTGGGCCATCGTGAGCGCTAGCAGCGCGAAGAGCAGCACCCACAAGAGCAGCGACCGCATCGTACTTCGAGTCTTGGGTTCTCAGTGGTTGACGGAGACTTTGGAAATGACGGCGATGAACCAAAGCAGCGCCCTCCTCGTATCTCTTTCGCGTGGAAAAGCGTGGAGATGCACGGGTGACCCAGTAAAAGCCCCGCCGCCTTCATCGCCACTGAACCGTCCACGCAGTAGAAGCCGCGCTCGTCAGCTGGACGTGTTGGGTATCCAGTGACTGACCTGCCCAGATGGCTTCAGTCTCATCTACTGGGACAGAAAAGGTCCACCGGCATTGACCTGCTTTGGACGGCTCTGGTCCAGCGTGTGGATGGTTTTAGCGTTTCTCTCCGCAGCAAGCGCATCCAATGTCAGGTGTGGCCGTCATGTGGTGCTGCGACGGAGTAGGAGACCAGCAAGTCGTCTCCGGAGCGTGTCGCCCCCCCTAGAAGACGCTCTGCCTCGCTTTTCCTCCATCGGGATGGGGAGGAGCCAAATCCACAGCGTGCAGGGGAGACTTCATGGACAGCACTCGGGACTCTACAGGGCTGTGCTACCAACGCCTAGCACGCCTCGAGAACGCTTCACGATGAGGATATCAGCAGTGCCATCTCGCTCAGCGATGGAGCTGTCCCAAAAGTGCGATGCCACAGCGTCGCAAGCTAATTCCGGATGCCGCGCGAAGCGTCACGACGTCGAGCGGCCGCTCGCACGGCGTGCGCCTCGCAACCGGTCGGCGTAGCACGCAGTCTGCATGAACAAGAACCGCTGGACGCGCGCCTCGCCGTAGAAGCCCCCACGAGCGAGACAGCGAGAGCGAGATGAACAAGACGCAGGCGAAGATCCAGAGCATGAGCACGGCCGACTGGCACGCGTACCACCAGCTGCTCGCGAGCCGCCGGCTCATGGACTACTTCGCGGACGAGATCCTGCGGTTCGCTCACTCGCAGCTCAAGCCCGACGACGTGCTGCGGCGCTTCAGCCTGAACGGCGACGGGCAGCTGGACCTCAAGGAGTTCCAACTCGCGGTCAAGCGACTCGGTATCGTGGAGACGCGAGACCCGGGCGGTGGCGGCCCCAGTAGCTTCCATGAGGCCGCTACGCAGCGCAAGAGCAAGGAGCTCTTCTCGGTATTCTGCCCGTCGAACAACAAGAAGCTGGACATCGACATGTTCTGCCGCATCATGACCGAGTGGTCGCTCCAGCTCATGCGCGCGCAGCACGACCAACAGAACGCACAACACCATCAGCAACAATATGAGCATGGAAGCTCGGTCGCACCTATCCCAACGCCGTACGCGATCGAGCATGCAACGGGCAGCGAGGGCGCGATCAGCGGCGGCACAATGGCACACAGCGAAGGCGAGCAAATCTGGCGGCGCATCCGCGACGCTGTGGTCCAGAATCTCGACAAGCTGCGCCAGATCTTCTCCAAGATCGACATCTCGTCCTCCGGGTGCGTGAGCCACGACGAGTTTTCGCTGGCGCTGTCCCACATCGGCGTATTCCTCACGGCCCGCGAGTACGAGAAGCTCTACGAGGCGCTGCCCACGGAGCTCAAGGTCTTCCACGGGCCGGGACACGACGCCGACGCAGTCGCCGTGCGGTACGCTGACTTTCTCGCAACCATCCAGCAGCGTCACCCGAATACCGCCAAGTCCGTGCTGCCAGCGTCAGCACAGAGTGCGTCGCCGCCGATCGCGACGAACGCGCGTCTGTGGGACATGCTCGTGCTCACGCTCGACCGCATCGAGCCGCTCATCCAGCAGTACGAGCGCGCGCAGCAGCGGTACGTCTCGGCCGACACGTTCCGCGACCTGCTCACCCGCTGCGGGATCGCGCTGAGCAACCCGGACTTTGCGGCACTGCGTGTTCGTCTACTGCCCTTTGCGTACGTCGCGCTTGGTTTCTCTTTAGTCGTGGAGACGTCGACACTGACCGCATATGTATCAAAACGGACTCAACTGTAGGGATGCGAACGGCGCAATCGGGCTCTCGGCGCTTCTCCATGCGCTCAAGGCACACGACCATAGCGCCAGGACCTCCAGCGTGTGCTCTTCGACGTTCGCGAATGCGGCTCCGCCAGCCGTGGGCGGCCATGGCACGGGCATGATGGCCACAACGATCTCACCGATCCGCACAGGACGCAAGACTGTGTTTCCGACCGTGAGCGAGCTTATGCCGCCGTCACTGTATGCGTCCCCGCCGCCCGCAAGCAGCAGCAGCAGTAGCACGACAGCGGCGCCGCACCACGCAGCGGGCAAGTCCAACGAGCAGCGCAACAACGAAGCCAACCGGTCGATGATCAAGATCCGCGATGAGAGCCGGTGGAACTCCAACATCAACTTCCACACGGCCGGCGACGCGTCTCAGTCTTCGGCATCCCACTACAGCCAGTACAATGGCAGCGCGGACGGCGACACCGACAGTGCGCCGTCGCTGACGTCGTCGGCCGTCAAGCCGCTGGCGCTCGAGCGGCGGATCCTCACCAAACTGCAGCAACTCAAAGACGTGGGCCAGTTGGGCTCGGCCTCACCACAGAGCGTCTTCCCTGGTGACCGCTTCGGTCGCATCACGCGTGGCGAGCTGCGCCAGAGCCTCGTGCACCTTGGGCTCGTCGCGCGGTACGCCGAAGTCGAGAGCCTCTTCTGGACGCTGGACCCGAGCGGGCGCGGGTACATGGTGAACCAGGACTTCTACGACCACTTGAATGCCGCCGCGACCAAGCTTGAGTCGATGGAGCCATCGCCGCCGCCGGCTTCAGCATCCAGTGGTACCGGCCAGTGGACGACGCTGCCGGCGCTGTCGCCCACGAGCACGAGCAGCGGACTGCCGCGGTCCGTGCAGAAGATCTTCGAGGCCATGCTGCTCCAGTTCTCGACGCTCGCGGCGATCTGCCAGCGCTACGATGTGCGCCGCACAGGACTCGTCTCCCGTGGCGAGCTCACAGCCGCGATCCACGAGCTAGGCGTGCTCGCGTCGCCGCAGGACGTGCAGACCGCGATTGTCGCGATGACGCAGCGTGTGGAGCTACTGAGCCGCTCCCCGCGGCGCCACCAACTCCAGGAGCAGCCGCCGGCGCCGCTCGCGGAGCCCTACCACCCAAACGGCATCGTGTACGGCAAGCTGGAGGAGCGGCTCAAGCAGCTCTGCAGCGACTTGCTCTCGCCCAAGCGGCGGCGGCAGCACCTCTCCACGGCGTCCGTGCTGCTCGCGCCGCAGGAGACACAGTCGTTTGCGAACGCCGCCGGCTGCCACTCGGACAACGAGTACAACATGAACATCGCAAACGAGACGGACGCGCTATGGAACTGCCCGCGCCGCAAGATGAACCAGGACCACCCAGCCACCAAGACCTCGATCCAGATCACGGACCAGGTCTTCAGTGACCCCCACGCGCCGCGTCAGCGCACGGGCAGCTCCTTGGACGGCGCCTCGCCACGCGCTGGCGATCCGCTGCGGTCCATGCCGCGCGGACGGCGACTCACGGTCATCTCCATCCTCCAGGACCTGCTCGAGCACCGCGGGGAGCTCAAGAGCGTCGTGGATCTCCACCGCCACGCCGACGTCCACGGGCAGGTGCGCAAGACCGACCTCGCCGAAATTTTCATGGCCTCGCGGCTCAACCTCAACTTCTCCAACGCTATGCCTTCGGGCATCACAGCGCGCGAGTTCGTCGAGCTGCTATACCCGTCGTCGCCGTCGCCTGACGGAGCGTCATCGTCGATGACAGTGACCGTGAGCTTCCTCGAGCTGCTCCACCGCATCAGTGACCTGCTCCACGAGCTCACACGCGCGACGCCCGCAGGCGCGAACACCACGGCCACGGGGCTCTACAGCAACAACGCTTACCCGCGCGAGACCGTGCGCCGCATGCACACGGCCAGCGCCAGCACTAGCGCCAACGGTGGCGGAGCGGCCTCCGGGTCGCTCTCGTACTCCCCCATCCTGCTGGACACCACGCAGCCCACGCCGCGCTCGCAGACCGGCAGCGGCTCGCCACGGAGGGCGCGCACGCTGTCGCTGTTCGCGAGCGACGAGCTGTCCCTGCAGCGCAAGCTGTTGTACGAGAGTCGCCTCAGCGAGCTGCTGGGCTCGGACAAGGGCCGCCAGAGCGCCGCCATCTTGATCCGCCACGCGTTCAAGGGCGTGATGGCGCGCGAGCTCGTGGTGCCGATCGACAACGGCGACTTCGAGGCCGTGTGCCGCGCGAGCGACCTCAAGCACGTGTGTCTGCGGCTCGGGCTCGACCTGGACGTCGGCGAGCTCCACTTCCTCGTCTCCAGCATCGACGTGAACCAGAGCGGGTACGTCTCGTCGCCGCAGCTGCTCCAGTTCTTCGTGCACCTCGCGTCGCGCGCTGCCCGAGACGGCGGCGGCAGCGGCTACAATGTTGGCTTTGGCGACGAGCCACTGGCGACGAGCGCGCGCGCCGGTGTGTATTAGAATCAATTGCTTTCTTGCCACTGTCCCGTGCGAGTCAAAATAGATCGCCCCCTGTACCTCCCCTTCAGCCTTCTCTGCTATCAGTCTCGGGTTTGGATCAACACCCTACGCGCTGAACCATGGCGTCGACGCCATCAAGCAAGGGCCTACCGCGGCTCGTGTACGCCCCGGCGGCGAAGAAGCAACTGCCGTCCAAGAAGGACGCGAGCAAGATGAACCGCGTCACGAGCGGCATCGGCGGTGTGCTCGAGTCGCTCCAGATGAAGCTCGAGGCGCTGGACCGCGAGATCAAGGCCGACGAGAAGGGCAAGCAGGACTACGACGACCAGCTCTTCCGCCTCGGCGAGCACCGCCGCGACTACGCGACGAAGCTCGCGCAGTGCCGGGACTGGATCACCACGTTCGAGGCCAAGATCCAGCCGCTCGAGGGCAAGTACGACGCCACGACGCAGCTCATGGCGCAGCAGTACGGCGACGCCAAGCTGCGCCACGCGCAGGGCATCCAGGTGCTCATCGACGAGTTCGACTACCACCCCGAGTTCAAGCGCTTCAGCGACACGTTCTCGGCCGTGCCCTTCCGCCCCAAGTAATAACTCGCCTTTATACAATCCTGTTCGCTTCCTACTCTGTCTCTTGGCCACAGCTTGTCTACACGGTCGCACAGGTCTCTCCGACGCGCATCTCGAGCTCGAACGCCGCCGGGAACGCGCGCAGCTTGCGGTCCCGCGCGACCCAGTCCATGGCCGCGCGGTCGATCACCACGCGGCCGTCCGACGACGAGGCGGCCGCGGTGGCGACAAACATTGTGTGGAACCAGACGCGAACGTGTTTCTTGTGGCGCGCGCCACCAAGCCGCACGCGGTGGAACTCGAGCTGCACGCAGCCGGCCACGGTCGCGCGTACGAGGAAGCGGTCGTGGCCCGTAGTCTCGTATACCGTGCGGATCTGCGCGGTGACGGCGTCGAGCTGCGAGACGCGGAGCCGTAGGCGCGGCGGCGCTACGCCCGTCGGCCCGTTGCGCAGCACGAGCTCGTCGATCGTGAACGCGTGCGCCGTCCGGAGGAGGTGGTCTGCCGGTGAGACCGCGACGCTGCCGCCGCGCAGCAGCAGGCGCTCGTAGTAGCCGACCCACTTGCGCTGGCTCGCGACTGTGAGCCCGCGGCGGTCGTCCACGCGCTCGCGGTTGTAGCAGTCAATCGCCGCGCGCGCCGACGCGGCCACGCCCATGCGGAGCAGCAGCATGCACGCCATCATGCCCGCGCGGCCCTTGCCGGCCTAGTACGTGAAGACATGCGATCAGTGAGAGCGACACGCCGGGCTTCGCTCGTCAACAAACCTTGCAGTGCAGCACGGCGACGTGGCGGTCGTCGCTGGAGAGCCACGTTGCAGCGTCCTCGCAGAACGCGAGTCTGTTAAGCTGTATCTGTGAGCAGCCATCGACTTCCGTGGAGAACCAAGCGAGGAGACGGAACGCACATCTGATGGAAGGTCGGGACGCCGTGGTCTTGCACGGGGAAGTACTCAACGCGACCCGCGAACTCACGCGGCGCGTATCTAATTAGTCACCACCCGAGACAACAAAGGGGCTCGCTCAGTGCCCTCTTCTTCTCACGACCTGGCCCGACGCAGAGAGCGAGCACGCACCTGCGGCCGGCCTCGGCACAAAAGTTGTACACTTTGAAGCCGTCGCCGTGGCGCTGCGCGAGGAAGCGCTGCACGTCGCGGCGCGAGTTGCGGTACACGCGCTCGAGCCCGGACGCCGGGAAGCCTGTGAATGAACCGCATTCGGTCAGATCAAGAGAGGGAGCACACGTCAAAGACGACGTCGCAACCCATGACGATCACGCGCGGGTGCAGGTAGCAGAGGTCGAGGTCGAAGCCGTCGGCCTGGAGGCGGCGCTTGTTCTGCGACACGAGCGCCCGCGGCAGCGCGCAGAGCCGGCTCGCGAGCCCGCGCCGCGCCGCCGCCTGGTGCTGCATTTCGCCCCACGACTGGAAGATGATGACGGCGAAGCAGCAGCGTGCGCAGCGTGGAAGGAACGATCACGCCCGCCGTGTCCCAGCCAGCGAGGGTCTCTCACGCGTCCTTTGGAGTGTGGTCTTAGCCTGGCTTAGTCTGTCGTAAGTGAGACCGTCTCACTTGCCACAAGTGAGATTTTTCCTGCGCGATCTGCCCCAAACATGACACGCGACGACGACAAGCGGCAGCGCGTGGTGCGCGCGCTCGAGGCACGTGTGGCCGCGGGGGTCGACGACCTGGATCGCGCCGGCGCGCCGATCACGAGCGCCACGAGCGAGCAGTTCCCGCTGCCGGGGCTCGCGCTGCGCCGTCCGGTGTCGGCGGAAGAAACCGACGACAAGACCACCGAAGAGAACGACGACGCCGACGAGCAGGAGCTCCACTTCCCCGTGACCAAGCGCGGCGTGGCGCGCATTAAAGAGCTGGGTGCGCTATGCCAGGAGAGCGCGTGGCTCGTCCCGCGCGAGCGGCTCGCGCTGCGCAACTCGCGTCGGTGGGACGCGTTTGTTGCCGCGCGCGTCGCGCGCGCGCGGGAGCCGCTGGGCATCGCGCCACGTGCCGCCATCCAGCACGCGCTGTGCGGACTGCTGCTCGTGCAGCCCGGCGCGACGCTGTCGGCGCCAGCCACGCCTCGCCATCACAAGCGCCGCCACCCGGACCACGATGACGGCTCGGCGGCTCTGGTGTTTGGCACGCTGATAATCGTGTTGCCCAGCGTGTTCACGGGCGGCAGCGTCGCGGCGATGGAAGGCGCGCCGTGGCACCCGGCGGCGCGCGCAAGCGCGTACGATATCTCAGCTGCAGCGTTCTATGACCATGGCGCGTTCACCCGCGAGCCCGTGACCAGCGGCGCGGCGCTGTGCCTCGTGTACGAACTGAGCACCACGACGCCGCGGGACGTGCCACTGGCGCGTGGCAGCGGCGGCGACCGCGTCACGGAGCTGCTCCAGGCGGCGGTGGACGCAGCGCTGACCGAGTACTTCTATACGGCGCCAGCGGCGCCGCTGCGCAAGCGGATCAAGCTCCCCACGGACGCGTGACCCGCGGTCAGCGCGTGCCTCTCGGAGATGGCATTCGCGTGGCGTGTCGAGGTCGATACGTTCGCCTCGCTGCGCGGCGCGAGCCGCAAGGCCGCGCAGAGCCTCGCGGCATTCTGCGCACACAGCGGCGGCCACTACGCGCTGTACCTTGCGAGCGCGCGCGACAGCGGCGGCGACGCTGGGCTCGAGACGCTCGCGGCGCCGTGGCTCGCGCACGGCGAGTCCGAGCCGCTGGACGTGGCGTACGCCGTATGCGTGCGCATGCGCGACCACGGTCGGCGGCCTCCTGGGCACGCCCTGGTGGTGCAGCCGGCGTCGACCGTCGAGTGCCAGCTCGCGGCCTCGCTGGACGTGGAGCTCTCGGTGAAGCGGCTTCAGGCATTGCTGCCGACGAGCCGTGACGCCGCGATCCGGTTCGCGCACCGCGCACTCGCACACCGCGCGCCCTGGAACCTGTGCGACGGTGACACAGGGACGCTCCGTGTGTTTGTCGACGCCGTGCGCGCGCTCGACGACCTGCCGCTCTTCCACGCGCTGCTCCACGCCGTGCGGCCGCGCAACAGCGAGCTGGGTGGCGTGCTGCGCGCGGCCGCGCGGGACCACTTTGGCTGGGCCGCGAGCCTCCCGGCGCTGCTCGC